>JACRYM010000055.1:0-154535 GCA_014839905.1 Aphanoascus verrucosus
GCTCTTCATAGTCAAAGACTGCATAAGAGCCTACGAAAAATAATGAAAAATAATAATAATAATAATAATAATAATAAAATAATCAATTGAATCTTTCCATCGGCGGGATCCCGTTCCAAAATTTTGGACGGGTTTCCTCTTTTGGAGCGGTAAGCCACTAAAACTAATAATATCGAGGGATAACCTGCATAACACAGCTACTCGGTCATGCTTTCGTCTTCGCCGAAGAAGAGGCCGTTGCGAAACGAGTTCTGACATTTTCCCACAGCCCATGACTCCGGACCGCCCTTAACAGCAGATACGCGACGACCCGGTATCCAATCGCCACCACCCCCAGAGCCATAACATTGATGGCCGGATCTTTGTCATCTTGGTTATACAGCATGAGAACCTGTTCTCCCGTTTCAATGGGGCATTGCCCACCAGGCAAACGCTGGTCAGGCGCACAAGTAAATACTTGGCTTCTCATGGCGTAAGGTGCTAGGTTTGACACCGAATATTTGATTGGCGAAAGATGGTTCAGCGCCTGTAGGACGGCTGGGACGTTGAGACTGAGTATGCCACCCAGGACAGTCGAAATTGAAAGCATGACGGAAGTCACGTTGACAGAGAATCCAACATGCGAAAATAAGGTGCAAAACATGATGCCCAGCGACTCGCCACAGCTCACGATGCAGAAGCAGTTGAACGCGAGTATGAAGACCATATTCACGCTGCGCTCGAGATCGACGGCGAAAGCAGCCATGACGCCGAAAATCAGAGAGGAAACAATCTCAAACGGAAGCTCAAGAGACGTGTATTGAAGGATGAAAGCTTCGACGGAATAACAGTTGTCACTTTCTTCGCGGTAGAACACGTCCCGTTCGTACGGATATATCGCAATACACTGTAACATTCCTATGGAACAAGTCAGCATGGACATTTAATCCTTTCAACACGTATTTTCACTCACCAACAAAATACATAGCAGCAAGCTGTTGAATGAACCCCATTCTCGACTGAACTGACTCATAATTCCTTTTCAGTGGCGCGAAGAAAAGGGTCAGAATGATAGCGATACCAATCACTTGCATTGTGCGCGCAATGAGCAGATGCGGCTGTCTTCTCAGATTGATCGCCGACCTTCGAAGCACAAGTGGGAACATGTTATGAAACGGAGTCATTTTCCTTTTCAGACTTCCCAGCTCAGCCGGTGTCAATATCCTAGAAGTCTGACGAGTGAGGTCAAGTGGCTTCTGCTTCCAACCCGATATTAGGTGGTCAACCCTTGCGCGGCTAGCTGCCTCGCGCTCCTTTTCTTGCAAATCAATAGTGATTAGGTCGAGCACAAAGTCTGCGGGATTGGTAGCTCTGGGACAAGCATATCCCAGCCGTTCGAAATGTGGAAGCATTTCAGTCCCTTTTCCGGCATAAACAGGATGTCCACCACGTGCCAACAGCAATATGTTGGAAAAGTAATGAAAGAGGTCTGATCTAGACTGGTGAATTGTCAAAATCAGGGTTCGTCCTTCGGCGGCCAACCCGTTTAGAACCTCAATAATGGATGTCGCTGTAAAGGCATCCAGACCCGATGTGGGCTCATCGAGCAACAGAACCTTTGGGTCCGTAAGAACCTGAATTGCGATGGTAACTCTTCTCTTTTCACCACCACTGATGCCCTTTACAAGATCACTTCCGATCAAATTGTCCGCACAGTCTTTCAACCCCATCTTTAACAAGATATCCTCGGCTCGCTGGTTCTTCCCGGCCGTCGACATCCAAGATGGGAGCCTCAGACCGGCAGCAAACCGTAGAGATTCTCGCACTGTGAGCGAAGGCATCAAAGCATCGTCATCCTGGGTGACAAAGGACGACGCTGCACGAATCACATTCTCTGTTGGCTCTGCGTCATTATACAACATGCGACCGCTCACACAATATTTTGTGCCAATGGAACCGTGCAACCTGCGAGCAATAGAGCATAACAACGAAGTCTTTCCACTCCCAGACGGACCCATGATAACGTTGAGTTTGCCGGGATGAAACTCGGTAGAAATTGGGTTTAGGATTCGCAATCGCCGAGACCGGATACCGTGTCTGTCGACTGTTCTCTTTTGTATTTCAAGGGCATACTCGTCAAGCCTAATTGATACATGACGAACATCATCCGGCTCTCGCGTCACGAATTTCTCTTTTCCTGCAGAAAGGTCACCATCTGGGCTTCGCGACTGGGCCACATCCATATCTACAGTTTTGAACTGTAGTATGAGATAGGCGGCTGTGAAAAAGAGAATGGTAAACCCGGCTAACACCAGTATGGGACGCCAAATCCAATTCTCAGGAAGCCCCAAACTTTGCATGACGAACCGCCCAGTGTACTCTTTGCAATATGGATCTGTCGGATCATCTGAAGTCGGGCAGTCGTAAAACTGCCCTTCTGGTGGGCCGTTTGGTCCGATGAATTCATTCGCGCACAGAGCTCCAAAGATATAAAACGTGTAGGTGATCCATTTCATCCAGCGCACGTAAACGGGGATCTGGTTAGCCTGGACGAAAAAACCGCACGCCATGGTCTGCAAAGTAAATGATAGGTTTCCTATCAAAGTCGCCCCTGGGAAATTTCGAGATAGGCCGACACACACGGATGCAAAAGTCACAGCGATATAATGAGTCAGGATGTTGAGGACCAGAAAGACGAAAAACTCAGGCGCGCCGAGTCGATAGCCAACCATGAAGTAGAAAATAGCTGAGAAGAGGATTGGTACTGGCAAATCCTCAAGGAACAGTCGTGCAGCTCGTCTGCTCAAGAGAAATGCCGGTACGCCGACAACGCCCTCATTTCTCTCGCGGTCAAAGAGCTGGATGTCTGTGGTCAAGCGGAACACTTCATAAAGCAGAATGAGGTAGCCGTTCAGACTACTGGCCGTGTACAGGCTTCCCTGTCGTGACCTAATTCCCGCCAAACTACGATCCAGTCGAAGATATACCCATCCATTGATGACGGCCATCCCAATTGCCTCGAACAAACTGCCTGTCATGCCCATGGGGTCCCGCACAGTCATTTTCACAGTACGCGCAGTGAGCACACGAAACTGTTGGCTAAAAGAGGTTCTATTGCGAAGCTCAGGGTAGACAGAATCTGAAATCGGCACCTGCTGGGGTGAGTCAGTCTTTTCTTCGCCAACCTGGCTAGACTTTTCCCGCCACGCGCTTTTGAGCCTCTCCACGCGTGTTCGGGAAAGAGACTCGGATTCCTCGGATCGGTTATCGTATGCCGCGAGGTCAATGAGAAACTCGGCTGGGTTCACGAATGGAGGGAGCGAGTGACCGCATTCTTCAAAATGGCCCAGGGACATGTCAACTGATCCGCTGAACAGGACAGAACCGCGGGAGAGTAGGATCACTCGATCGAAAAGGCCCCATATTTCTGAGCGCGGAGCGTGAATGGAGATAATAACTGTTCTGCCATCCTGAGCCAACTTTTTCAATGTCTTAATAACCTGAAACGCGCTGGTTGCATCCAAACCTGGTAGGATATTTCTCGGGTTAGCATCTAACTAAGTAGATATCTAACGTAGTCATGTAGAAGAAGCAGAGGAAATCACCTGTCGTTGGTTCGTCGCAAAACAAGACTGACGGATTGCTAAGCATCTGAACGCCAATACTCGTACGTCTCTTCTCACCGCCGCTGCATCCTTTGTGGGTTGTAGTGCCAATTCTTGTGTCCGCGCATTCCTTCAATCCCAGTTCGAGAATCACATTATCTACAACATTCTGTCGTTCGTCTTGCGTAGTGGGAGGTGGTAATCTCAAATCTGCAGAGTATTGTAGGGTCTCCCGTACAGTCAATGTCGGAATAAGAACATCCTGTTGCATAACGTATGCATTGCGGATAGTGTTGATATCCTCGCGTCCATTGAAAGTGACAGAACCAGAATTCTTCACACGGCCAGTGTTCATGCGCCCGGCCATCACATTCAGCAAACTTGTTTTACCCGAGCCACTGCCTCCAATGATGGCTGTCAGACTCCCACTAGGCATCGTCGCGGTGACTCCGTCGAGGATAGTTTTCAGCGAGTCTTTCTTGATTGCTCCTCGGACTCGGTCCCAGAGGACAGACGGCGAGCTTTGCCATATTGGCGGGATCGTGTCAACGCGAACAACAAGGTCATTTACGTCGACGTTCACGGGCTGAACGCTTCGGAGGGAAAGATGAGGCCCGTTCTCAGAGCTTGCACTCTGGACGGGAGTGTCGATACCGATGGATGCCTCCTCATCTGCAACAATACTAACAATCTTCTTCTCTTGAGCAGTCATTCTCGCGATTGGAATTAACTCATCATTGGGGCCCCAGCAATCCTCGATTGAATGAAAGTAGTCAGTCGAGACGTTGCAGAGCCATTGGCTCGATAGCAGTAGCACTGGCCAGTACTCCGAACTAGATGGATTGTAGGATTGTCATGAGGAAGCACCCTCAAACATCCGAGAGCTTCTAGCGCCCGGATCCCATGCGTCTATTATGTAAATAATGCAAGGTGGCTACATTGCTAGCCTGTCGTTGCATTCGGCGACTCTTCGTAGCATTTGCGGGCATCAAACCCCGCAGAGCTAACGTCAATTGGCATCGAGCCATGACTAATCGAGCAGAGTTGGTAGCTATTGATGATATTTATCCTGGTGGTCCTAGGCAGAATGTCCTCAAAGAGTGATATGTTCGCGAGTTGCAGTTAGGTTATGAGGCCCCTTTCTGTGACCTGATGCCCATCAGATCAGTTGCGACAATGCGACCAGAAGTACTCCGTAAAGCGCTTAAGGTCCGGGGGAAGGTATAATTATTAGTAATATCGCTATCAAGCCAATCACAAATGACCTTTCAGTTGCTTCGGGCCGACAAATTTCCGTACTGCCGACAGCCTCGGAAGTTTAGTAACTATCAGCAGCTTCAAGAGCAAGAGCAAGAAAGCAATCGAAGGGCAACATCTCAACACGAAGGGAATTGAGAGGAATATCTCAAGAACATGATATCATCTCTGTCACCGAATAGGCAATGAAAACTGTCACGGAAGCACCTGATTCTTCATTGCAAGTTCTCGGCATGCTTCTCTTAACACCGTTTCCGATCTTCTCTCAGCCAGCATATGCCACGCAAGTACGGAGTAGAGGGCTCATAAAGGGTATCGTGTTTAAGTTGATCGCAGTAGATGGTACGGCCGAGAATATAAAGATATCCTTACAGTCATAGGCCGAAGATCCTGAGATTCATGCCTTGGCCCAAGCAGGCCAAAATGCAAATAATCTTGGTCCCAATAAGGTGCCATGGAGGCTCGACGTAGTCTCTTTTAACACTCAACCGAGTTCCGCATATCAGGCATATTTATTTTCGAGAAGAAGGGTGTTGCGGCGACATTGCTGCATCCATTTGCCAAGTTGATGCTAGCCCGGATGACAAGGCGTTTAGGGTTGGGAGCCACAGCAAGGACTCTGAATCCCGTGCAGTCCAGGATAAATAGTAGAATAGTACGGAGTAATGGTAGATAAGACCATTGTCCAAATAAATATCACGTTTCCTGAAGCCTTGCATCTTAGAAATTTTTAATGTCTTATTCGCTTCTTTCTCCACAGCGGGAGCTAAGGGCCGGGTGGAGACACTTGGCAGGCCCCGGGAACATCGTTTCAGGAAGGTTTGAAAGAATTCGGGCCTTGAACCTGCGCATGCAGCCGAGTTATGACCCTTGAACAGATCATCGATAGGGGATCTGGTTTTCGAAAGGCAACATGCAACTAGGATCATTAAAAACGGAAGCCTAGATATCGAACTGTGCTACCGGGAACCCTGTTTCCTGCCGACCACGGAGGCGAACGAATACAGGGAGTGTGTGGACGAAAGTGCGACGGTTCTCTATAGCGAACAACACTTGAGAGTGTTGGATGTGCCCATCCGCGTTGGCATTAACATGGACCCCAATGAAGCCGTGTACGAATGAGGAAAATGCAGGTTTGCTCGGCTGCGCTGTCGTCAGCAATGAAGGGTCGGTGCACGTTGGCGCTGTTAACTGTTGGTGCCCAGGCCAACCCCGGCCTCCGGAGTGCTGAGATCAGATCTTCAAACTTCCAGAAGGACGAAGTAACCGTATCGCGATGTTTCCAGTCCGGGGCTGTGAGCGATGACGAGGCTAGGCGTTGTTCCTCCTCTAGGTATTCTGTGGTTAAAATGGAGATCCACATCTTGAATGGAAGAAAAAAATCCCATGGCAGCAAGGATGTAGCGATCGCTACTCCGTCCTTGGAGTTTGCATGCAGTGGCTGGGATTTCGTGGTGATCATCCGCAGGCTCCACGGAAGCTTTCAAACGAGGATGGCAGGCCGCAGACTCGAGATGGTCGTTGTAAAGACAGCAAGGACCATAAGCCGGATGCGATCATTCCAATCGTTTGATAGTAACTATGCCGTAGAATGGACTGGACTCTCATACCCTGGCTCACTTGAGCAATATATGATGTTCCCAACTGCCAATATGTTAAAGCTCAAATACTAGGATCTTCACCATATGCCACAACAACTGAGTGACACTGCTTTTCTGTGTCACTTGAACATTTCAGCCCAGTTCCACAGCAGCGACAGTCTTGACTGCTTCTTGCTTAGCTCTTTCTGTGAATCGTGAATGTAGTGTGTGCCCAGGCGTACATGCATCGGCCTGAAAATCTGTGGTCAAAACAGGCCGAGAGAGCTGCAGGCATGCAATCCGCACTTACAGACGTGGTTTCCTGCCATAGCTCGAGTGAATACTTATCCTCGACTTCCAAGATCCAGATCAAATGCGGTATCAGCAGTCCCCTTGTAGTACCCTTTTCACCGACATTCCCTTTCGGGAACATAGTCGCGTTTCGATCTCCTTTGAGAGGGCCATGCCCGATGGGTTCCGCGTGCTATATCAGACTGGCTAAACGGAGCGTGCATCTGCAAGTCATTTATGACCCTGTTGACAAGGATTCCCCAGCCAACCTTATAATCTGAACGGGAGACGAGGCCAAGTGCAGGAGAACAGTAGGAGCGGTACGTCGTACGGGGTACTACTGTAAAGCAGTATCTCGTCGCCTTTACATGCGAACCGGAGGAGAAAGATACGAAGTCTGCAGCATCGTCGTCATATGGAATCGGCTCCTTGGGAGTCTCAGGACGTCTCGACACTCGTGGGGAGAAGTGAAGGTATTGGACATAGATAAACTGAACATTACTGTGGTACTTGTCGTGTATTTGATAGTTTCTTCAACTAAAACAACTGAGGAACCCTAGGATGCCATCCTGCCTTCTAAAAGGCAACGATGTCCAGATAAGATGAGTGTTCGATAGTTAGTTACAGCGAAAGTTGCCTGGGACAAGAACACCCATCCTTGTCTCGGGGAACACGGCCCGCGGGTAGCGGCGGAGACTTTCGCCCGCATCACGCCTTGCTTCTCACCAGGGACAGCATTGAAACGGATGGCCTCCGTTCAGGCATCACGCGTTTCTTTTCTGCTTGGAAATATCACTTCAAGAGGGGCATAGCAATGTCCCCAGCTACCACCCGCTACTACGGAGTGCTGGCCCTGCTGGGGGAATATTGGTCTGGAGCTTTCATTGAACAAGCATCCATCTGCAGCCCCCTCTTCCAAGCCTCCCCTCCAAGCACCCTCTTCCTCCCCACAAAGTAAAAACAACTGGAAAAAGAAATGTGCAAATCAATTCTGGGACATGACTCCAGATCTCCGATCCGAGCTGCAGCTCACCTTAGGAGTGGGGTTCGACGGGTTTAGATGTTGAAGGCGGAAGCAGCACAAAAGCAGGGCGAGGGAAGAGGGTTGATGGTCTGCCCGCCAGTGCGCTTCAAAAATCGAAATGAAAGGGTCAAAGCACCAGGCAAGTTATCCCACTTGGCACTGTTTCTCTGTGTCATGCGCTAACTATCTAACCGTAGTCTAAGTCTGACTCTCCTGCGTACAGAAGGTAACGACTCCATACGGAGGAGAGCCACTCCGTCTAGAGACGTTGTGCCAGCACCCTGCCTGTCTTCCTCTCGAAAATCGAATGCAGCTGTCCAGGATGGAAGTTTCGGCTCCACATCATGACTCGAGGACGGTGGAAGGAGATTTTAAATTGTCCTATGGACCGAAATAAACAGGGCCCGGGTTCTATAGTTGGCATTGCGTGACCCATGCTAACAGACAGGTCCAAACATCTAACGATGAAAAGAGCTTGAGCAAGATTGTTACGACTTAGAGTGGACTGAGATCGTTCATTGTACACGAAGTATACGCCGTTTACTGGCCAGGCAGCGACGAACAGAGCCTCTCTCTATCATATTACCCGCAAATGCAATACGCTTACGCACAAGCCTCGCTACTAGAATGCGCATGAACTGAATTAACTAGCGAACTAGCGAATTGGAACAGTTTTTCAGATGAACAATACTGTTCTCAGCGATATCACTATGACCCCATACCATAGCCAAACTTCAACTTCCATACAGTACAGCCCGTTTCAAGGGGCTTGCGATACCCCCCAGAATCAAACAAGAGGATGCCATGTGTTTCGTCATGCTCCGCTTGCCTCCTACCAAACTCAAAAATCTATGGGCTCGTATTGGTTAAAAAGCGCGGGGGACGGATGGCGAACGAAAATGCCCAAAGAGTCACTCTAGACCTTGAGACGCGGCTGATCTTGTACTGTACAGTACTCCGTGCGCCTTACCATATTACTCCTGACCGAGCCCTCTACAGTAGATGCTCTGGAGTCTCTAGGGACCGGAACTCGTGCATTGGATAAACAGAATCTACGAAGTACCAAGGCTCTATTCAAACTGCTTGGATAAGAAGAAGTCGCGGAGAAAATGGTACTCATGCTCCCAAGCGCTGCGAGATCGACAATATAGCGAACAAGTGTCAGCAAGTATTCCGTACATGGTCAGATCCCTACCTGGATCAAGTATGGGATGTCTTCTTCTCCTTCCGATGACAGGATCCTTTGTGCACTCGCATGATAACAGGGCAAGAGAGTGCGAGAACACGAGCTTCCATGTCCGTTGTTGAGTCAAGGGGTTTCCCGCGTCTTTGTCAACCGCGACGCGCCTCTCTGACTACTTTTGTGCCGGTCGTGATGCTCAACGCAGAAGTTATGGATTACTGTCGTGTTGCATCCAATTTTGGTGCGACTCTAGCCACATCGCTTCTATTATCACCGCACCGAAAACACTCCGTGCTGCTTACTTTCATGATCCGAGGAGTTATCAACAGAGGGCCTCGTCTCGTTATTTGGCTTCAGTTTTCCATGCCACCCAGCGGGTCTCTTACTGTGTACTTTGTACAGTAGAAGTGAAGCAACCGAGACGGGAAGAATAGAGGGAGTGCATCCAGATTATTGGGAATTCTCACCAAGACCAAGCAACCTCTTATTTGCGAGGCCCAAGTTATACTTCCCGTAACAACGGGCTGATCTGTCATTGAAGCTTGAGCACTGAACCATCCCCGCACAGCGCACAGTCCTGGGCCAGCCCCAGCCCTCTGTTTTGATACGGCGTAACTCAAGCTAGAGAAAGCGTAAGACACCAATAGTTCAAGCCAGGGTCGTTGAAGGGGGTACGGCAGGCGTGAGACGGCAAGCCCTCGGTTTCGACATGGCCTTTGTGAAGGTCGCTAAAGAAAGATCTTGCTCGGGCTGTAACTTAATCAGAACAAGACCAAAACGACAAGGGGGAGGAGACAAGCCCGGCAACGCCTCCATTATTGGCTCACTAACTAGCCAAGTCGGACCACCCTGGCCATCCCATTGCCCTTCGGCGGCGTCGTCCCCATATTTAATACTCGAGTGCTGCCGGGAATCTGTGAAACTAATAACTACCTGAATCCTTGGGGTGACTTTGGATCTTTTACGTGCCTCCTCGCGATACAAAATCCTCTCTGGGTTTCGATGTTGGCGGGTCTATGTTGTTCACACAGAGAACGGCGACATTCAGCAGCCACCAGCTCCCGCTGAATCTCAACAAAGGATCTCTCAATCACAATGTAGCTAACGACGGCGAATCCGACAGGGATCCCAGTGATCCAACGCGTTTTGAGCTGACCACCTCCCCCTCTTCGTCTGTCGAGTCGTCCGCAACGTCTTGGACCAGCGACAGTTTCTCACGACTTGCGATTGCGACCTCAACTGAAGCAACGAACAACAAGGTCGACTCTAGGCAATCAGAGCCGATTTCCAATTTTGTTAGACCTCAAGACGAACGGCGCGAGCCCCGGAGAAGTTTCACAGCGCACAGTTATGTCAGCACATCGCCTTCGTCAAGACCTTCTCTCGCCTTCGGATTCCAAATGATCTCGTCACCGGATCCCGATGAGGTGGTGCCAAAAATCGAGGAAATCGACGACGATGAAGCGTTTGCGATAGAGCTGGCGAATGAACAGACGAGCACACCGGTTCAGATAGATACGGTTGAGGCGAAAGACAACTACTCCTCGATTCCGGTAACTGGGCCGAGAAAACGTGGTAGGCCTCGGAAGCACCCGCTGCCCACACCAGGTCAGGCCAAAGTTACGAAAGGAAGATCAAAAACCGGTTGCATTACCTGTCGCCGAAGGAAGAAGAAATGCGACGAGACGAAACCGTCGTGCTTGAACTGCCAAAAGAACTCAGTGGTGTGCGAAGGTTACCCAGTGAAGGAGATATGGAAGAGCGGGAGGCAAAAGATGGAAGAAGGTATGTGTGCCCTCACCAAACACGCTGGAAAGTCTGCGCTTTCATTCTCTATATTGTCTTGATCACTGACATTGCGATGGTACTCTAGCGGCACGGCGAAGCTCCATGGCACTCGTCCCTCGCGGCCTCCCTATTCTGATAGATGGTATTGAGACGGACGTTGACCGGCGCTTTTTGGACCATTTTGTGTATGATTTTAGTCGCGTTCTCACTTTGATCAACGACGATTCGAACCCTTTTAAAGAGATCTTATTACCAATGGCCACACAGCATACCGGTTTAATGCATTCCTTAATGTGTCTGGCTGGATCCCATCTTTCAACTCGAAACCCGGACCCCCGTTTCAAGGAACGCAAACATTATCATTTTCACTCCGCCATCACGGATTTGAGGAACACCATCGCCGCCAGATCGGCCGGAAATAGCCAAGATTCGGAGTTTTTCGTTGAGGATCCAATGATAGCATCCACGATCGCACTTTGCTTGAATACCATTTGCGAAGGAGAAACCAAGGGTGAATATAGATCCCACATGGATGCGGCTCGATATCTACTCGTCACCCAGCGTCCAAGGAATGAGAAGTTTAGACAGTTTATCGTTGAATTCTTCCAGTATCATGATGTTTCTAGTTCATTGACAACGCTCGATCGTCGTCCCATTTGTCTCACAGGAGATCTTCGCCTTCCTGATTTTGTGCCTCACGCTCAAGCGGGCGCGCTGCTAGGCATCTTCGACGGACTGTTCCTCTATATTTCAGAGATTACTGTTATCCGGGACAAGATTCGACAGCGAATCAATCAGCGACTTGAGCCCGCCGTGGACTACCAGATGCTGAGTGAGGCAGTTGCGATCGACTCGCGGATTCGAGTCTGGGAGCCTTGTTACCCGCCGGACCATCAGAACTGGTATGCAGCACAGCTCTATCGACAGTCAACATGGGTCTATCTCTACCGTACGATTCGACCTTCACGACCCAACGAGAAGATCTCCCAGGTGGTGGATGACGGTCTCCTTTATCTCGACCAGTTACCCTTGGATGCTGGCGCCTACAGTATCCTGTTGATGCCTTTGTTTCTCCTTGGCTGTTCAGCGTTCGAGACTCATCAGCGAGATCGAATCCGAAGAGCTTTCGAGAGCCTCCAGGCCTACTCCAGTCTGCGAAACATCGAACCTGCGCTTCGCATCGTTGAGAAGGTTTGGACCGTTATGGATACCGAGCCTGACAAAAGCTGGGACTGGGAGAAGATTATCGATGATATGCAGATGGACTTTCTGATCACCTAACGACAACGGGGTCTCACGCACTCCGGTTCTGTCTTGAGATATCAGGGCCCATAAACCAAATAGCTACGATCCATAACGGCCTTTTTTTTCCTCTTAACTTAACGCTTCTCGGTGGGTTTCGATTGTCATGGAGCAGTTGCGGAAGTTGGGCGTACAGAGTTAAAAAGTGTACCCGCTTGCCCCACAATCCCGATTTTTTGCGCTGAAATTTGCTTCATCCGCATACTCGCTTTATTGCAGGTTGGTTTTCTTTTGCTTGCGCGTGGTGCATCTCCTCTTGCTTTTATCCTACTTTGTATAATGAGCTGCCAAATTTTTCTTCTCACTGGGCCCGATCTTTTTGCCTAGGCGCGCTTCATCTCCTATTCTCTCACGGCGTTGTTGACCCTGCAGCTTATGCACCTCGTCCTAGCGATGGACAGGCGTCTCTTTTTTTCCTTTTTTTGGTTTTAAAATCTGTTTGTCGTGATTCGACAGAAAATATCGTTTCCATCCTTATTGTACGGCAACTTTGGCCGAAGTCGTCTTTCGGGATTCTCTGGTGGCCCCTTCATATACCCCCTGCTTTTTTTGGCCATTTAGTTCGGCATTTTGTTCATGTTAAGTCTTTCTTTTATGGGCGGATCTGTCCGTGGTATTGATATAGTACTTATTACTGACTCCTTTCGTTATCTGTCGCGCATCTGCACTCGTCACCCGTCCCTCCTAATGTATGTATGCACTGAGTTCACACGCTCCGTACAAGGTACGGAGTATTATGCAGCCCCTTCAAAGAGCACTAAACACGTCAGAATCGATTCTGCCTGACAAGCGAACCAATATTGCAACTAGCCCAGTTTTCCAAATATATACGACAATCCCAGACCGTTCCCTGCAGTGCTCAGCGCCTTTCACTCAGCAAGGCAACGTAGCGCGTGCCTGGAAGCCACCACTTCGAGGAGCCCGAGCAGATCGCGAATTAGAATGCGAACCGGACGCACGGAACAGGAACGTGCCCATTTATCAGGTATATGATATTAAGTTATGGCTTATATCCATGATATCGTCGCAAATTATCATAACAGAAAGATTATCGTCAACCTCCAAAATGAGTACTTCCAACCGCGCTTTTCCAGCCGGCCCCAGGAAACGACGGATCAACAATACTCCGAAATATATCTTGCATTGACGCACAGATCACAAGGTCGCCGACTCCCCAACAGACTTTCCTCCTTTTGGCTGTTCCTCCAACGCGAACCTCAACTTCATCAAATGTCCAGGTTTCACTAAACTACCATGAACTATCCTCCCGTTTCTGATACAAGTTTCTCAAGACGCCACATTATGCGTTGAAATGCAACTGGCATTTCTCATCCTTTCCGCGCTTTTCTATAATCATCCTTGAGGCACATGCTAGAAATCAAGTCGTGCCACACAGTATGCGGATGTTGTGAGACGATACCAAGGACAAAAATATATACTGGCGCATGCATATCATTCCCTGTTATTGATACTTCTAAAAGAGAAACGGGCGGATCCTGAAGTCTCCATCCACCCGCTTCAATCACCTTTGCTGTTCTAGGTATAAATGGAGATGGACAATTCTGCGCCGATACGTTGCATTGAATGTGGCATGAAATATACTTGTCGGATATCCGGATGACAAAATCCTTCTACATACTAACTGCGCCTCTTCCGCTTCTGGCTTCTACGAAGAACGAATGCACCAGTGTTCTTGAGCGGAATATTTTCACACGCTTCTCTATTTTTACTACAGCCAAGGTCACAACGACTATGCAATATGGAGGCAGGATCAAATCAAACTGGCATCGGCGTTCTAAAATTTGTTTCCCGAGTCACATGCTACCAACGAAGACAAACCCCATCTGCCGTTTGAATGTACGTCGGGGATTGATTGGGTATGCCTGCTGTCCTTAAGGAAATGTCAGATTAAGGAGGTTCGAAGTGGGCAACTTTGCGGTTTAGAGGCTTACGTCGCCAATGCAGGAATATAACACAGATTAATTTTGAATGTCGTGCATCTGTGTAACCTCCGGAGGCATCCAAGTATATGTCTTCTCATCTATGTAGGATTTGAACATTTGCGTTGTGCTGCCAACTTTACCCCAACTTCGATGAATGGGTTGAATCTACCAAATCAATTCTGTTGGATTTTCTAGTTGAAGAATAACACTTCGGGGTATTTTTCACTCGGCCTTCTCATCAGGCCATTGTCTTCCGCCAACAAAGACAAATCAAAGAAAGATGCTATATAGGAGCCCAGAATCTCTGAGTTTCTCGTTCCTTTAATGGTCCCAAGTTTGTTACCAACTCTTTCCGTCAGATTTCCGAGTTCAACAAGAGCCGGGTAGTCCGTGAAGCTTCTATGCGACGCGTTTGCCAGCGATAACTCTCTTTTCCATACATCATCGTGCGGTGGCTCGTCCATATGCCTCCAAAACTCATCCCAAGTAGGGTCACTATCCGTGTCATGACCCTCGAATCCCCAAAGAAGAAAAGATTGCTGAAACTTCTCAGACCCAAAGCCCATTTTCGACGTGTCATCGAAAAAACTACCATCAAGGTTGATCCCACCCGCAATCCGGGGCTCCTTGGCCATCACTGTTCCAGCAGTGTTTCCGCCCAAGGAATGCCCGAATATACCCACGCGCTGGTCGGGGCGCCGCGGAATGAGTTTGGGAAGTCTCAAGGACTCAAGAAGGAAGAAGATGTCGTCGACACGAACTTCGACGGCACGACGATATGAGTCGAGATCGGGGAAATCACCGACCGTTACGAGGTCGCCATCAGGGAACTCGACCGCAAGCGCATCGTAGGGATGGTCTACCGTCAGCACGGTATACCCCCGACTGGCGATCTGCTGGGCCATGCCGGAGTGTGCGAGACGGGTGCTGTTGTGGCCAGGCGAAAAGATCAAGAGCGGCACGTTGAGATTACGTGAACTTCTTCTCTTGCATACTTGCAGTTTTGCCCTGTCGATCACACCACGAGGGAAATTATAATGGTGTTCGAGGTCCTGGTTCACGATTTTGGCCGTTCTCGCCGGCATATATCGCACTTCGTGAGTCTCTTCGCAGGCCGTTTCAGGAACTGGGTCGAAACGTGAAATCATCAGTCGACGGAGGTGGGTTCTATTGTATGGATCGAGACGGGATCTATCTACCAGTTCGTACGTTTGCAATTTGACCTTGAATTCCCCCTCTGGTTCCGGAAATACGAGGGGCGAAGCGAGTGAGAAGGCATGAAGAAAACACCATATGCCAATGGCATACTGGAAAATTGGATTATTCATGATGAAAAGATGCCCTCACCACTTCTCCCAGATGCCTCAAAAATCTTCTGAGCAGCCAGAACTGGCATATGGATATGTCCGCCCGGCCATTGGGGCAATTATATACCTGAGTGTGCGCACCATGTCCGTTGTCAAGGGCAGGGGCTCTACCCCGAAGTCGTCAAAGGCTAATAAGAAGCCTTCTGCGACGTTTCTCCAGATAACGGTTAGCTATTGGCCGCAACAGTCTTGGAGATCAAATGGCGGATGCGACTCTAGCAAGGGGTGGTTATTGGCTGATTCCACCTCAACTAGGTCAGGCATTTTGGCGTTAGAGGGGTAAAATGAACGCAACACCCGTGATAGACAAAGTCAGTTCTGTAGAGTAGATATTTACTCTGTAATTAAAGTGAACGTCTGATATCAACAAGACAGAGAATTCTGTTTCTCGATCTCAGTGTTTAAGCCTCCACGGAAATATCGCAACTCTAGGCGAGCCGGCAAGGCGGGCGGGCAGGTGAAGCCGACCCAATGACGTCTGCTCCGCGGGATCCGTTTTCGGTCCGATCTTCGACCTTCCGCAGAAAAGCCTATTCGCACTTCACCTCTCGCGGACCAGATATCCAGCAGACTCTTCTTTCAGATGTGTTCTCAGGTAGGAGAACGTGAGAGTGTTTGGTGAGATCTGTGTTGGAGCCTTTGATATCGAGAACGTCGTCTCCTTCGGCATGATATTCGAGCTGCATTGAACTGACGTGCCTGGCCTTCCCGCACCCCGCCGGGGCCCTCGGTTTCCGCTAAACTGCTCGCAGTTCCTTACGAATCATCGACCATGACTCTCATCCAGATGAGGGAACTGCTGCAGTTCCCCAACGGGAACAACGCGACAGATACGGTCATCAACGGCATTCATTTCAACCGCACCGCGCTGAACCACTTCAACTACACTCTCTACAGCAATGGAACGCTATCGAACGGGTCGAGTTGCTGGCTTGCGTTTGAAATTTACAAACCGATAATGTTCTCCAACGGAACCTTCATCAACGGAACGTCTTGCTACTCGCCAATCGAAAATGTTGGGGCTCGAGGCAGTATCGGAATCGCTTTCGCGTCGTTGTTCGCGATGACAATCCTCTTTTCCCTGATCAACCTCAAGAAGCATGGCTCAAGATATTTGCCTGTGGACAAGAGATGGAACCTGGTTGGACGGAGGTGGCAGTGGTATTGGATGATTCTGGTTGGGACTTGCGGTACCATCAGTTGCTTTATGAGCATCGATGTCGATCGTAGTTATCTACAGAGTCTTGCGATTATCCTCCAAGGTTTGTTCTATTACCTAATGCTCCCAACAATACTGGCTGCGTTATGGGAAGGTGTTAGACATTGGTATGTGGGCACAGATTTGTTTCTGCGTGAACTTGAATTGTGAAAACTGACTTTGTTTCAGGGGATCCTGGCACGAGCGTCAAATCCACGATCGTGATATCTTCGCCTTTGCTGCAGAAACAACTCGAGAGAAACAGGAACTCTACATGCCCTTGGTCTTTTACCTCTTTGCGTTCATGAACTTCTTCTTAACAATCCCAAGGTCTTGGACAAATGTGCAGAAACAACGGAGCTTCGAACAACAGATAGACTTGGCAAAACCCGCTGCTACTGATGGCCGTTTCAAGGCGGCAAGTATCCTTGCGGTGGTCTGCGTGGTGGTGATATGTTATAATCTCGGCCACAGCATTTACCGGTACAAGCACCGTCCTCAAGGTCGACTCTTGATCGCCTTTTATCTGACAGTTGTACCGTTCAAATTTATCGTCGCAATCCTTCTTGCAGCGGTCCGCGTCGGGTTCGGTATCGCTTCGGCCTTCGATTGGACTATATCACCTCTGAAGTACAACGGCAACCCTGGCTGGCTCTATGGCCTTGGTTACACACCAATCTTCCTTATCCTCGTGATTCTGAATTTGTACGGTTATCTCGAACCGAATGAGGATAGAGATCTTATCCGCCAGCGCGTCGAACGCGGTCGTCTCGCAGACGACGAGCTTGGAATCTCCCGGAAAAACAGGAAACCACACTGGTGGAAACGATCAAGATCCGATTATGCTCCACCGACGGTTGGTTTGGATGCAGACTCGGGATTGCGAACTCTTGTGGCAGAAGTCGGGGGTGGAAAAGCTACTAAAGATCATTTGCAAAAGATGGTCGAGATGGGCGTCTTAAATCCTACCAAGTACAGAGACGAGGATCCTCCTGAGCCACCACCGGTAGAACCAACTGAAGAGTTCGAGTGGCCACGAAAAGACAGATTTGTGGTTGCAGATGAAGAGGAACGCAGGAATGACTCCCGTCGCGGTAGCAGTATGCTAGGCTCGGAACCCCAGGCCACTCCTGGGTTAAGTCGTGCGGATAGTCTGATGACGGCATTTTCTGGAGATACACTTACTTCTCAAGCCAGAGCGCAAAAGGTGAGAAGTATGCTCAACCCTTGAGTGAAACCTATGGGTTTTGGTCTCTGGTTTAAGTTGCCAGAGTGGACTTTTTATTTTATTTCTGACCTTTCAATATGATGAATGATTATGTTGGGGATACGTTGAAAAGATTTGCACTTATTAAAAGATACTGGAGTTGGACGCACGGTGGCATATATGGTTCCCAGCATTTGGTGTGCTATGGTCATGGCTCGATTTATTTTTCAACATTTTGATGGATTTTGCTTGAGTGGCTTCTGTACAGACATGTCGTTCAGCAATGGGTGTAATTAGGAGTGATCAATGTCATATAATGATCTTGCCATCCTCCAGTTTGTGGTACGTACAGTGCATACAAGCTGTGCGAGAACAGTGTTCCATTAGATTTGGAGCTGACAACTCAGAAGG
This sequence comes from Aphanoascus verrucosus, assembly GCA_014839905.1. NCBI lineage: Eukaryota > Fungi > Ascomycota > Eurotiomycetes > Onygenales > Onygenaceae > Aphanoascus > Aphanoascus verrucosus. The sequence goes on from JACRYM010000055.1 coordinate 18,136, forward strand.
CGAAACGAATTCTGAAACTTTTCTGACCGGTGGATTTTGAAACCCGACACCAAACTGTAATCCGAACATAAATACACAAATACGCAATGGTCTCGATAGCACTTGACAAGGGGGCGTACCATATCATCTCTCCGGCATGAGCTGCCTGTCTCCCGTCCAGAAAACGATGAAAATGTCCAACACCAGAGAAATATCCCCTGGGGGCCTGAGGAAATCATGGGTGATCTACGGAGTACATAGGACATAGTTATTACGTCAAGTCAAACGGTCAGGGAACAGGGGAGGAAAATGGAATCAACGTAAACTTTTCAGGTAATGAATGATCGCCCGTTTGCAGTGGATTTAAGAGATTTTAAACATTTTTCTCCGCCATTTATGCATATTTTACTATGGTATCACATGCATGCGCAATAATAGCCCTGACTCGTGAAGACCGGGTGTTGGAGCATGGACAGGGGACTGATGATGAGGAGCTCCTTTTTGTATTACTGCACACTATCCATGATTGCTCCGTACACAATAGTCTGCTGGTCACCAAGGTATATATCACGCACAATTACGGTAGGACATCTATGGTGGTAGTACACTGCAGCCACCATCCCTGAGGCACCGACTCGAAACCTCAAATGCAAGTGAAGTCATCTAACTATAACTCCACTTTTGTGAGCATCTCCTCCATGGTAAGAATGGAGTACTCCAAGATACCGACCGCATCCTATTGGTATTGCCCTGAACACGGAGGACATCGGAAGGATGGACTATTACATTGTACCACCAGGGTCCTGCTACCATTTGACTCCGCTGTGGGTGGGTTTAATCGGCGAGCATTTATCTGAACCCCGAACCCAGGCCAAATTGGAACGAACGGGTTCTAGCAAACTTGAATAGGAACAGCACTAATTAACGGGTTACTATCACTGCAAGTCCGGTTGCAACAACGCATCTTCTGTTCTCACGTACTTTGTGCAAGGAAATGTTGACTGAGCATCAAACTGCTCTAACCAATTCCAATTGCAACAGGCAAACATCGATGACACGAGGGAGCACTGTAATCCTGTATGGTACAGTCCAGTATTTACTGGGCGGGGTCCAAACCCAGACAAGCCTGAAGATGTCGGCCCGATTAGCCGCGATATCCAGACGTGAGCACGGAGCCTTTGGGAAGATGACATCAATCACGACCAGAACGGAAAGATGACAGGGCACACTCGGTTTTCGTTTTATATAGTTTATGGAAAGGCGCAATAGGACAAGATCGTGTTTGGCGAGGACTTTTTTGCATTTATCTTCTCTCTAACCGAGGGTTGGAGTCATATCCGATGCCCCAACAGCCAGAAGACGCTTACTATGTACTGTATGTAGAAAAGAGAATAAAAGAAAAACTCCATCCCAGCCCAGTTTTATCCTCGAGCATTGGTGCGCCCATGAATACACTGATATCAGTCCATGAAACCGTATGCCTGACCGCCGACCCAACCATGAAATGCTACACAAGTCACAAGTCCGAAAGGAAATCGCTAGTTGGAACGAAGAAACATGCAGAAACAAAATAAGGTAGTGACAATTTGAATGAAGAAGAACAGAGAAAATAGAAGAGTAAGAGAAAAAGGATGGAGGGTATAGAAGCAACAGGAGAAGAAATATTGGACGAGGCATATCGAGTAAACAGAAACCGCCAGATAGCCATTAGTGCATAGAGTTTCCATACTGGAATAGTATTAAAAGAATGAACCCATATCAGTAGAGGAATGGCCATGTTCATGCGGAAAAAACCCGATCTAGTTGTCTCAGTGCCCTCATGTCCTCTCCAAAGCCAATTTTGTCACTTGGAATATCCTTTGGCCCCTCAACACTCGAGACCTGCCCATTTGTCGGTTTGACGGTTGGATTGTAGTCGTTCTGATGTTGCGAAACAACAGCCTTGGGGGGTTCAGAATTAGATGGAGGAGGAGGGGGCATTGTCGTTGGCACTGGAGGAGCTTGAACGGAGTTCATGAGGGAATTGATGCTCGGGACTATATTCGCAGACGGGGTCCGTTCGGAGCGTTTGCGAGCACTGTTGCCATTGCCATCGATTACTGGGGACGTGGTGCCTGCTGGCTTTCGCGGAGACTGGCTGGACTGGGACCTATTCCTCGAATCCTGGACGTGTTCGGTTCTTGAAGTCCCTGCGCGGGGGTCAACTTCAGGAGGCGGAGGCGTATGATGTGAATTTCTCGAGTTCGAGTTGATAACATTGTGATGGGACATCATTGGTGAGTGAGGGTGTCCATAATAAGGCATTCCATGGCCATTCATTGGAGCACCGTTGGCGTGCATGGAGGCATGCATGGCAGCTTGTTCAGCTGGATGGATCAGTCTATCGTAAGGAGGATAGCCAGGGTGAGGTGGTGCGTAACCCGGGTGATGGCCGTAAGGGAAGGGTGCGTGTCCACCAGGGCCTAGCGGAGGTAGATAGTTGGCGACGTACGGTATTACGGACACGTGCGACGCTCCCAGTAATGGACCAGGAGACCAACCGTAGGGTGCTGAAGCGTACGGGTGGTGAGGAGCACGTCCATACGCCAGCGCAGGAGGGACGGCTAGTGGTGCGCCTCCCATCGGTCCACGAGTCACAACTGGCAAGTTTTGCTGATCATTAACACTCGACTCGGGATACAACCCTTTCTGGGGTCGGATATGTCGTAACTGCGGATCTGTCGACGGTTGATTTAGCCCCGGTGCATTGGGATGTGAACGAGCGTAATAACTGATAAGGTGTAGATGTTGACCTGCCGAGGTTGTGATGCTGAATGACTGCTTCATCAACCCGTCTGGTTTGTAACGGTAGCCATCTGGCCCTTCTTCACCACCCTCTGCTTGATCTTCGTCGCTCCCTCGTGTGCTTTCCGGGGTTTTGTTCGCTCTGGATGAAGCGTGCCCTCCTCCCCTTTTGCCTTCCATCTCTCTATACGTCAAAAAGCTTCCAGATACTCGACTGGCACTCCATGATTTTCCGTCTGTCCATCGCCTCATGCCAGCTTCTCGCTCATCCCAAACAAATACAGACCCCGACTTAATTGACTGACGTTCCTTTTCAGATAAACGTCTTTGAACTCGAGGTAGTAGGCCAAGTCGACATGCCTCAAAAAGTATAATCGCGTCCGCTGGAGTGCGGACGTGTCCATGATATGTCTCCATCTTGTTCGCAAAAGATACGACCACGAGAGGACGGCGATTCTGTCTGTAGCGATAGTGCTTACACCTAAACCCACGAATCGTTCAGATATTGGGTCAGGTCGTGGTAATTTTGATAGGGTCCATCGATCGCATGGCAGAACTACATTGCATAGGCGCGTTAGCTTGTTGAAGTTTTAGTTGCTAAGCACACGTAAGGACAGAAATGTGTCAAGCTGATCGCTCCATAGCAAAAGAAAACGCTCCTGTTGAAGCTACAGCGATTTTTTGGGCCATAATCATGCACGAAAGCTCCATAAGCTTGAAAGGGAAAAAAATAAACAATTTTAAATATGGAAGCGCGACATGTTCGGAAAAGCTTGTGTGTCTTTTCCCGCTTTTCTATCCTTCGTGCAGCAACTCACCCAAGAGATTTCTTGTCAAAGACGCGGTTGATATCGGTGAATTCACGATCGCTATACCAACGAAGGATGCAACAAGCGATCTAGATTCAAGACGACTGTGCGAAGATGGACTAACAACGACGCGAGATTAGGGTATCAACAATAGCAGCGATGTATGAAGCAGAAAGGACACAAAGAGGTCAGATTCTGGGAGAACACCGAACTGAGAATTGGGGGCGGATGAAGAATGACAGCGAGAGAAAAGATTCGGGCTCTTTTGGTCAGTGACCGCAATGCCACGTGAGGTACTCCGTACCTCTACCGAGTAAATTTACGGTAAGATACCGTTAGACTTTGACGGTCCTTGGCATAGAACTCTAATCTCTGTATCGGACTAGTAACACTTGTAAGATTCGGACTATCAATTCATGTCGAAGGGACATGCTGCGTGGACGTCAGCAATCTGTCTGACGGGCGAGGAACGAGGAACAGTCAATTATCATCTATCAAGATCAGTGATTACGCAAAGCTCCGAAGCTTCTACTGCAGTTTTCAAAGATTGCAGTCTTAGCAGTGCGAAAGGCGCACCCAACTCCTAAGATATAACTCGCCAACAGGCTACCCACGCCGCCCCAGCATTTGTTTAAGCTTACGCATTAATACTCCGTCTTTTTAGCCGTGAGTTGCATCCTAACCATAGTGCTAAGGCCTCGCCAAGCTTAAAGCCAATCCACATTCCTTGCTCACGTCTAAACGCCGAGGACGAGTTGGCGAGGCACAAGACTTGGGAGTGGCCGAGAGGGAAGCACACCCGTCATGGCTGAAAGGATCATGCTATAGAGGACACTTGAAGTTTTGTACGAAGATGAGCAAGAAACTCAACCGTGGAAACTCATCAGAACATGACAGCTTTCACGTCGAGATCTTCGCGAGGTCCAAGAACAACGGGTGAAGCGCCAGCATGGAATTGATTCCTCGTTTCTTTGCGCCTCCCTGGGGGACCAAAAACAGGTCAGAAGCCATCGACCAAAGTCGCTCGTCGACCTCATAGTATCTCATGATTCCTGATAACCATCCTTAGACTTCGCGATAAACCTGTCCGACGCGCGAGGTCGGCGTGGCGGCAAGTCATTTCCGTTTATTATTATTTGCTCGCAAGACGGATGGGCTCCTCTCCACATTCGTAAAGCTTAAGCTTAAACCCTAATAACTTTGCGAGGCGCCCAGATACTCAGCCCGATCCATTCTCGTTTTCGTAACCGTCCTCTTCACGTAAAGAAAGCAGAATGTTTTAATATGGCTCCTCCGCAGGGCACTTGATATCATCTTTTATCGCTTTGCTGCGATAGAGGAGGGTATTACAGAGGATCGCTGCCCAGCTTGCACACTAAAGTCGTTGTTCCAACGACACATGCCTTAAGCAAACGGGCGCCTCGCACAAGTCAGGCAGGGTAGCAGTGATGAAGGGTCCCGGGGAGGAGGGTGATGAAAGCCGCGTCAAAATTACCGCTAGGCTTCCGTGACCCACAGCTACGGAAGTTAAAATGAGAGCTTTCTGCGTCCCTCGGCTCCCGTGGAAGCGCCAGAGAAAAAGCTAAAAACCTAAATCAGACTTGGCACTGTTGTTTATTATGTAACGTGCGAGTAGTTTAATTTGAGTGCGACAAGGATAGCTCTCCAATCTCGCTCTGAACGAGGCGACAGACCAATCGCTACGGTTTACCAACGACGAGGCTCACCAAACAGATGCATTTGTGAAGGCGGGCTCGTACTCCGTATTCATCACGTTCTCTCAAATTATTATCGTTTAGAGGCGTCCACGACTCCAAGTCGACCGGTAGAGTTCGCGAAGATTACTCGTGCAAACGGCACGTCCTGATCTTCAAAGCGTCTCAATATTCAGCGTTCCACTCCACCCCCCTGTATCATTATTATTTAATATTGTATCCGTCTTTTTGCAATGAGAGGTATTATTGCTGCGCTCCACAATTCAGCGTCGTTTCCGATATATGCAACAGGAATCGTGGCTTCGTGGCTGACTATGCATTTGAATAAGGTTACCAATTGACCCGTGTGGCTTTCTCTAAGACGGATGAACAGGGCGCCACAGTAGTGATCCATCGGCGGTCGTGCCATCATCCTCTTGGCGGATTTCAAAGGGCCTGGGCCCCTCGGGTGAGGATCTATCAGTTTGCGCCTTTCGCCTTCCCTACAGAAGAGCATCCCATCCATGCTGCTCTTCCGTCGTCGTATTACAAGTACGGAGTACAGTATCCGTACACATGCAACCCTGTCACAACGATCAACCGCGAGGGTCATGCTCTGAGCCGGAGGCTTACTCCGGTCGTCGGAAATCGTACGGTGTATGGAGCATAGCAAGTGCTTCACACGGAGCACTCCATCATACGTGCAATGGAGTTCATACTTATTACAGTATATCGGTCCTCGGCTTGTTGATCATTTATCAGCGAGGATTATCGCAGAATATCGTCAATCCACAATGAAATCTCAAGGCGCCCAGCTAACATTCAGCGTCTCGAAACCGAATCCCTAAACTCCCTGGAAGCCGAGATGGCGTCCACTCGAAACAGCCCCTTACCCTCATTTTTACGAATCAGGAAGCTGGAAGTTTGAATCATCTTCAAACTATTAGTTACGGTCCTTTGCCTGATCCGATAACGTGTACGAGCATACGGAGTATGCTGTTCAATATATGGAGGTTGCGGACTGAGTACCCCTTCGAATGATGGCTGCGCTCACATCTGCATTACTCGCTAGATGAAGCGAAAGCGATATCGTCTTTTGATAGCCAAACGAAGATGGCTTATCAGCAACGACTCCTGACTCGTATTCTGCCGGCTTACTCGTTAAACGGTCGAGTTAGCAATACTAACTCACAGCCGAAATGCACATAATAACACTCCTTCTCTTCTCTAGACCGCCTTCGATGGGTCAAGCTGAACTCCGCGGCGCCTGAAACCGTTCTCGATGATGCTAAGCACAGCCTTCTCCAAGTTTACGGCGAATTGAATGCATCGAAATCATAATGTGTGCAGGACCCTTCTTCAGAATGGTGACAGCTTATCGAGAAATTGCTTCAACAATTTATCAGAGAACTGCGATCGTTCTTTGAATCCCGACTGATAATCGCGTCATTATTGCCCTCGCGGCCAATTGCGATAAAATGGTTGACTTAACACAACCCGTCAAACAAACGACTGTGGTTTCAACAAGCTTTTGAGGCTTGCACGATGAGCCGGACGAATTATTATTGCTTTTGCATTACTGTGCAGCTTTTATTTTTGGGCAACCCGCAGGTCCCCGAACTTGCCCCGTTCCAACTCCTCAGCAGTCCAACATGCTCCGTATGGGGTATCGACATAATAAACGGCCCTGACCCGCAAAAAGGACGAATGAATCCCACAGTTGAAACATGCATGTACAGTAGCCCAGCGACGACAGACAACGACACCGTTTACACCTTTGATCTTTTCCTTGATAGTTACCTCATGCACAGTACATACATACTGTTCAGCGTCTTCTCCGTGGAAATGCCGTCAGGCATCCAAAAATAGAACTAACGCCTTCTCTTCCTTCAGGCTTGTCAAGGTGCGTTGCGGGATTTTAGGTTCGCCCAAGGAACTCTCTGCAACACGCTCGCCTAAATGAGCTTGGCATGGCATAGTCAGCACTGCGTTACTCCGGAATGCTTGGTCGTGGCGTAACTTAGAAAAGAAGAACCGAAGACATGTGCGGAGTTGCTTCAACACGAAAGGGCGCTCCTCCGTATCACTCGAATCCGCCAGGGATGTGAGGAGGCTCTCAAAAGCCAAGCTTCACTCAAAAAGGGGAAGGTGCATCCCTGAGCAGATCGGCAAAAGGGCAGGTGGGTTGCCAAGATGACCAAGACGCCAAGAATGAGAACTTAGCTGTGGTCCGTGTCCTCACCTGGCTGCCAACCTGCATGGCGGGCTTGGCAGATTACGGTTGGTTTTAGCCTGGGCGTCCCGAAATCAAATCTCTCGCTGCGGTGATGCTGACGGTGACATTGCCAAGAGTGGCCCAAGAGTTGGCATGTTTTATGGACTGCATGGCCTGTCGATAATGCGTGCTACCGTTTTCCGACAAGGGCATTTGTGGCCAAATTGTTACTCGGAAAACGCGCACGCAGCGACGAAGGATCGTATGTTGCTCAGCCTGGCAGTGTCGCACGGCTGGCCATCTTCACACAGTTCACAGACGCTTCCTGAATCGTGTCTCTCACGTTAGGTTTCCCTTCTTTCCTCACACAGTAGTATTGTTCTCAAATTTACCAATTAGAAGCCATCGTTGTCGTTCCACAACAGGAGTCCAAGCACGCCGAAGAAGAAACTGCCCCCTATGGGGCTCCCGGGATGGGGAATCAGCGTGGCCAAATTTATGCTTCTTTTCAGCGGCGGGTCCTTTTCTCCCCCACCTTATTTTACCCTCCACCCTTGACGCTAGTTCTTAGCTGTTTTGGATCGGTAATCCTAGCTCATTGGCGCGGGCATCTGTTAAGGTTATTTATTAGGTTTTGGATCATGCATGCCTTTCTGCCTGGGGCTGAGAGGACGATGGACATGTGTCAAGGATTTAAGCATATTTTCAGGACGTCTTGTCCATGCCCATGTCCATGCGAGCACCCTCTGGAGAGGAATGCGATGTCATCTGCTCGAACGGATCTACTTACTGTAGAGTGCGCTATAAAACACGTTATTAGAGTGTGTTGAGTTGTAGAGAATGTTTGTACATATTTGACCTTTGGTAATGTCATTCAGGATTCAGATGCTGTTATGGAATACTCCGTATTAAAGGAGTCAACATGTGAGCTCCCGTTGATAGTTGATATATTGCGTCGGTAATATGTGTGGTGTATATATTGGCCCCGCATCCCTAACGAACATTCCCTATACAGTACTCTCTGTCCTGACATTTGTCCCAGACACCAGACCGCAAAAATTTCGATCCTCTTTCTCACTGTCATGGAGCTTTCATCATCGTCGTACCATAGCAGCACGTCGAGGTCAAAACTCCGTGCTTTAAAATGAACTTGAAAGATGCTAACCAACGACACGAAGGTGGTGGAAGGCAAGCAGCCTGTTAGTATTTCGTGTAAGCGGTCTGTTTGCTTGAGAGCCGCCATCAGCCAGAAACTTCAGGGTTTTAATAGCAGAGAATACTTGATCAAGTGGAGAGGTTTGAGAAAATCAATCGCCGGTATCAATATGGGATTGTGCCGGCAGACAAACTAAAATGAGATATTTGACGGCTAACATGCAACTGAGAACACACGCGGAGACAGATGTGGTCACATACACTCTCTCCGCAAACCTCGCCGATCAACCGATAAATTTAAGCCATCCGATCCTGTAAAGCAACCGGCCCTAGCTCCGACACCCATTCGCTACCTCGCCTGCGCTTTTGGTATCTGTTTCGGCAAAAAACTCGTCTCATACGAGAATGAGCGTCCTGTAAACCCCTCTGTCAGCGAGACAACACTGACAATTCTGGCTGCAGTGAGCATAAATATCTTCTCCGATTCCCATGTTTCGTGGCCTCGTACAGCAGCCGCATTCTCTTGCACAACAACCACCGATCAGCTTGCAAAGCATCACCAGCTTAGGGTGCATTATACTGGGTTGCTTGTTCTGTTTCGCCCAATACTTGAATTGCGCTTGGTCCGCCTCATACTCTCGTATCCATGGGCCCACCGGCTTCAGGTCTGTGAACATCAGGAAAATGCGCTTCTGAATCGCCCATCGCTTTCTGTCCAGCTCCTTAAGCTGTCTTTCATAGCTGCCTAGCAAACCATAATCCGAGTCATACACCTCTTTTTCGGAGGGAGAAAGCTCTTTTGCATCGAACGAGACGTGGGCGTATCGCTGGGAGACCACATCGGACGAGCTCTTCTGGGCCGCACGGATGTATAATCCGCGTTACATCACTTCCCACTTCTTTCTTGACAAATGAATCACGCTTTTGATCCACTCTTGTTGATTTCGTAGCTTTTCAGGGTCCGTCTTGCTCATCTCCCTGCGTCGGATCCAGCGGGCGGTCTCATAGTAGTGTACAGACACGAGGAGCTCCTCACAACTAGGGCCTATGAGCAGCGGTATCTTGATGTAGAGGAGGGCAAGCCCGCAGACGAGGGCTGCTGTTATTGTTAGAAAAAAGGTAGTCAACATTTTTGCGGTTTCTGAAGGGTATCTGTGATTGAATCTAGGCTTGTAAAAGTGTTTTGCCATGGGCTCCTATATATAGTACCCTCAGGAAGCTTCGGAAGCGGTTAGCTCCATTCGTTTTAGCCTCAACGGCTCCTCCGGAAAGTCGTCAGCCATCTATCATCTATGGCACTATGTGACTCATAACTGTGCAACTTCTGGAAGGGGGTATGTCATAGAACAAGAGTAAAACTTGTCTACTGAGATAATTCGTCCTTGTTAATGCATCGACGAAGCCATTAGTAATATACAGATTAAACTTGGGCACATAAGCAGAGATAAGGGTGAAAGACAAAATACTGACGACTGCTGAAGGTCAATAGCAACAAGTCAGAGTTTAGAAAAATTAAGAAGTTTTTCAAGCTCTAGAGTCCCTTAAGAGGACCTGTCGACACCTTGGTCGCCAGTGGGAATGTGGGTATCGCCGGTCATGGCGTCGAAGGACTGCGAAGGGGTATTTGAGGGTGCTTCCGCGCGCGGGGAAAACATGTAACGTTTATGCCCTATTTTAGGAAGAGTGTAAGGATAAACAGCGGCCTTAAAGGTATCAGGAGCCGAAGACCTGCGAGCACGAGGACTCTTTCGGAAACTGGTGGTAGTATTTTCTGCCGCTTTCTCCGCTGGGCCCTGTGAAGCATCTCTTGATTCGACGAGACTACCGATGCGTTGTTCTATTTTCGCTTCCGCCTGGCGATTTGTTGCCTCATGGTTGTCGGTGATTGCTTTGAAAACTTGCAGCGACTCAGCCCGTATCCCTGCCATGATGGCCAAAATATCCGCCCATGTTGTTCCATTTTTCGCTCATCTTCGCTATTCCTTCCTCATTTTGCTTGGCCAGCTTTGCCTCCATTTCTGCCTCCCTTTTCATCACAGTAGACACGAGCGTCTCCTGTAAATTTGCAAACGCGGCGAGAACCCTTAGGTGTGGGTGAGCGGCGGGAGGAAGTGGTGCGGCGTCTGAAAGAACTCGACTTCCCGCAGAGGTCGCGGGGGCAGCAGCAGGACCAGCGAGGAAGGCGAGAGCCTCTAGAGCTGAGGGAGCTTGATGACGGGCCGCTTGATTGTGACTACTTAAGGGTTAGTTAAACGGCAACGGGCCTCTGAAAAACGTCTCTAACTCACGCATGATTGAGGTGGGCCTTGAACCATGAATAATTTAGGTGATACTACAAGCCAAAAGCGCCGGAATAATCCAAGCAAGAGTCTGCCCTTCCATCGTCTTAGCGACTTGCTTTGAAGCTCCCTTTGAAGCTTCCGTGAGGGGGTCCACCCCTTGCGTTGGGAACCGTGGAGATATGATATTGATATAATCCTTAGAGGTAAGACTGAAGAGGTGGAGGAAGCAGGAAAAAACTCGATGTACTCCTAAATGGGATAAGACCGATGAAGAGAAGAGAGGCGAGAGAAAGACGGGAAGCATTTATCTCCCTCCCTAAGCCAGAGTAACAACACATCAGAGAGCACCTTCGATGCAACACACCAGAGGCCCTCGTCAATATAGCTTTCTACTTCATTAACAAAGCATTGTGATGACCAGTATGGGCCCCATAACACTTTTGAAAGAACGCTAGACCAAGGAACCGGTTAACAGCACAGCTGAGTGGGGACCCAGGAAAAACACCCCAAGGAACACTCCCCTAATTCCTGTGTTGCTGAGTTTCCATAGGAGCAAGCCCCTAGTTCCTTTTCATTAAACGGGCCGTAAGGATTGAAGTAAAGTAAGGCCGCTTCTCAACGTGGGCCTCTTCACACAGCTACTAAGAAAGGGGTCGAGTAAACAGGCTGAGAAAGGATGTAAACCAGACTGCGGGCACTGCTTCCATGATTGAGCACATCAATCAATCCAAGACTATAGCGAGCACAGCGGGTATTTTCACGCTAGGCGCGTGCAAAATAAAAATGAAAAATAAAGCCTTGCTCGTCCTGGTGGCAGTATGTTGATAGCACTCAACCGCATGCTTCCAGATTGTGTATATTGAGTCGGAGAGCCTTTTGTATAAGAGGTTCGTGATTGAAAGCCAATTATAGCAGACATTCTACTCATTAGTACGGTATGATTGCCTAATTTGAGAAACACACGGGTTTGAGCCGGATTCCAGGCGTAACTGGTGCATGCCGGCTTGGTGGCTATCGCACAACGAAATAGTGGTTCATTTTCACCAGTAGGCATCTGAAGCTTCCATTTTGAATATCAAGGCCGCGAGTTCAGCCACCTTGAAAGAGACGTCTAATCTCGTGTATATAATCAAAAGAGCCACCAGTCGGTGGAAGATAATCTCCATAAATGTTGACTTGACGTTGGAGGAAGAGCATTTTGATTGGCTTGACTCTTGAACAACTTGAAGCGCAGCCTAACTAAGTTACCCGACTAGTTCGTCGAATCACGTGTACCTAGTGGTCTTTCGGGCGGTGAAGGCACGGGCCATCTTGGTCCATGATCTTGTCCTGTAGACATCAGTCGGGCTGAGTCACTATCCACAACGAACGTGAACCACAGGACATCGCGGATTGCTGATGAGGGAAAGCTGACGTCGTCATAGGTACTGAGACCCATGGCTGCACCGTAGCTGATATATTGGGACCAATTGCAAATCAAATACAACGGTAGTATGACCTGTACTTCGTACTGTACGGAGAACTGGTCCTTATGCATCCTCCTCTATATTCCCATATCGTACAATCTAAACAGACGCACTATTTACAGGTCGTGATCATTCATATTATTTTGTGGAGATGGCACTAACAGTCCGCTCTCCCAGAATATCTTGGAAACGGTACGACATCCCGAATACTCGAGACACCAACCAAGTACCCCAAGTACCTATCAAAACCAAGTCCAAACCCACCGTGCGGCGCACTGCCCCACCGTCTCAGGTCAGCATACCACCGGAGCGCAGCGAGATCTTCGTCGGGCTTGAGATATGGATAAGGAGCCTCATCAGAGGCAGAAGAGGCATCTTCAGCACGAGTCCTCAGCAGCCGATGCTCACGCATATTCTGAATCAAAGGCTCCAAACGATGTTCACGCAAAGAACCGCCAACAACCTCGCAGATTTCCGGCATGATGAGATCAAAGCACGCCACTGTCTGCTTGGTCGGGTCATCCGTCATCTGCGTGGTTGACGGAGGCATGTAAAAGGGTTTCACGGCTTTTGGGTAATCGGTTATGAATATTGGTGCACCATTACCCACTGCTGAAACCAGATACTTTTCATGTTCGAGTTGGATCCCCGCCGGCCACGAGGGCCGGAACTCAAACTTGATTTTCTTCGCGTCCACGGCTTTTTGCAAAATATCAATGGCCTCTGTGTATGTGATACGTGGCCAGGTGGCTGCTCCCATTAAGCCAGTCCAACGTCCAGAGAGACCAGAATCCATCGTCGTGGTGCCAGCCTCGCCTGATCGTTTTGCGGAGAGGAGTTCATGCGCCACAGAGGTATTGTAGAGTCTTTCTGTCACAGAACGGATAAATGACTCAACAAATCCCGTCAACGTATCCAAACTATCCACGAAATTCAACTCTGCCTCCAGCATGTAGAATTCACTAAGGTGTCTGGGCGTATCACTCTTCTCAGCGCGAAACGTAGGCGAGAGGGCCCATACATTGCCCAGCTCTGCAGCATACGCTTCCAAGTGTAGTTGGGACGAAACGGTAAGGTATTTGGGTGAGCGGAAGAACTCTTCCGGTTCACCTTCCGTGGGGGCCTCGCGCGGGTTTACTTTGAATACTTCTCCGGCGCCTTCGCAGTCAGAGGATGTGATGAGGGGCGGTTGGACTTGAGTGAAACTGTAACCGGTGTGTGAGTGGAAGACATGCGTGGTCTGGTAAATGCATTCAGAGCGGAAGCGTGAGAGAAGGGAGTTGAAGGGAGTTCGTAGTCGTAAATGGGGTACTGTTCGAAGGAAGTCTGGGGTATGGTATTTCTTTTGGATAGGATATGTCTACGAAGCAAATCGCCCAAAAGGTTAATAGTCTAGAATGCCGAAGATATAGAAGTCTGAACGTACTTGAGGATCTGCCTCCCCAATGAGCTTCACATTAGTTGCTTTCAACTCATGCGTTTGACCTCTGCCCGGCGATGGCGTCCAGACACCAGCTATCTCAACAGCCGCTCCGGTCGTTAACCTATGATAGATGACATATATCCGTTAGCGCAGCCCGTATATACTTAAATGATCCGCAACCGTATATCAGCTCAATTGAGCCCACGAACAACACGCGTTCTAAAAAAAACCCTTACTTCGCAGCTTGCTCCGGCGACAAAATCGCCTGCAACGTCTGAATCGTCGACCCATCCGAAATCTCCGCGAACGCCCAGCGCTTCTGCTTCCGAACCGACCGCACTAGTCCTCTAACAAGCAGCTCACGGTGGTCGAGTGATGTGCTGTCGCTCAGCGACGGTTTCGAAGCTTCAAAGATCTGCGCGCATCGGAGCGTCAGAGGACCGGTGGTCGCGGAGGTTTGTAGTCTCGGTACGGTGGTCGACAGGCACCGCCGCCATGCCTGCATTGCTGAGTTGGACTGGGTGAACCAAGGCCGATTCCCCGGATGTTGATTCTATAAGGTTGAGTATGGAATGGGGGCCTTGAATGGTGCCCTCTACGAATTGTCTTTGCGCGTGTTGGGATGACTCGGTCCGATGTCCGCAGTCTTGGCGACTTTCCCGAAAATCCAAACCAGAGGTGACATATCTAAAAGAGCTGGCTCAGGAACAATTGAAACCAGAGACAGCTGGGTTTACTAACTTTCGAAGCACTACAATATAAAGCGACCTTGTTGTGAGCTAAACACGACATATCGCAAAATTAGAACAAATTATTGCGCATAAATCCGATGATATGTCGAAAATTCCACCTTGTCCCATAGCCCAACCCAATCCATAATATTACGATGATTGATCATTCATGCGCTGAGCGTTGTTCATTCGCTCCTCTATCCTCTTCAATCATGTCAATGGCATCACAGAGATTGCCGTTGACGGCCTCTGCATAGACTCTGAGCCTGGAAGTGTCTCTGTTTTCACCATTAGCGAACCCTAGCGCAGTGAGAAACTCTACACAAGCATTGATTCGCTCCTCCACATCCTGTGGTGGTTGAGTATCATGATGAGCAACATTTGCGTCTATATCAGTGCGTCGTCTGCCGTTTGCATGGGTCGAGGGCTCAGAGGGGAAGCTTCCTGGGGTGGCTGAAAGGGGGTCGGTTGAAGACAGATGAGATGTAGGCGGCGTTGCATGTGCGTGATAGACAGACGGGTTGGGAACAGCGTACGAGGAAGTTGAGTAGGTTAGAGGTCTCGAAGGGGGAACGACTGGCGATGTTGTCAAGAGAGGTAGGCCAATGGTTGTCTGATGCTGGCGATCGTGTCGGCGACTTTCGCGTTGTTCTCTGGGCCATGCACCCGGAAGTTCGCCTGGAACGGGAGGAAACCAAGGCTGTTGCTCCGCGTAAGGCAACAAGCCCTGATTCTGAATGATTAACTGTCGGCTAATGGCCGTCGGAGATGATGAACCATTGAAATTTTGGGTTGAGATTTGCCGCCTCAATGGTTGCCCAGATTGTCGATCATCTACACTGACTTCGGCGGGGGTAGGACTGCGTGATCTTGTTTCACCCAAAAGAGCACGTCGGAAGCGCTCAGCCTCGTCATCGCAATCCTCTGGATCTTGTGATGCTGAAGAGCGGGGCGGGCCGATGACTGAAGTCTCCCTTTCGTTATGATGAGGGGCGAAAGGACCATATGAACCTCGTTCGCGACTCACGCCTTCTCCTAAGCTCTCAGGTTCATACTGAGGGTTCGCTGGAAAATTCCTCCGTCTAGCAGCAAGCGCTCCGAGTGACTTGGCACGGCGAAGGTCCGCGGAATGGGGTTCAACACTACTGGAAATATCAAAGGTCACTTTTGGACGCACTTTTTTTGAGCGACGCGCTATGTGTTTGTAAGATGCCTTCGAGACGGGGACCCCAACAACATCCGAACTCGGCCGGTTGGATGGGTATACGGATGATGGTGTATCGTAGGTACTTTCATTGAGGCGATCCTGGCTGTATTCAACGTTAATTCTTTGACCATCGATGGGTTCATTGGTCAGAGCGTGTAATGCGCCGGTGGCTGCGTAGCGTGATGGAAAATTGATATAACCAAAGCCAGCATGCTTTCCAGTGATTGAGTTGACTGGAAGATTAACTGAGCCCAGAAAACCCCAGTCCTTGAGAGTTTTGCGGATCATATCCTCAGTGGTGCTGGAATTCAGATTCCCAATGAACAGAGTATGAGGTGGAAAGGAAGTTACTTGCGCGTCGATACTAGGCAGGGTGTTCTCTAATGCCGAGGTCGAGTCACAGCCGGCATCTGGCTGCGATGGTACATGAGCACTGCCCTGAGATTGTGCTGACGTGGTGCCTTCTACTGTCTCTGATGAAGAATTCTGAGAGATTGACGGATTTGCGACGTTAGTGTTCGCCGATAAGCCACCCTCGAACGCGGTGATAAAAGTTTTGCCCATTTCCCCAAGCTCAACGGCGAGGCGTCGAAGGCACTGAATTTGCGTAGCAGCGAGCATGTCTGCGTGTGGACTTTGAGCGACCGTCGCATGCATAGAGGTCGTAGCATCGTGGACTGTTTGGGTAAGATTGTGCATGTGAGATTTCATAGTCACAAGAGCCTCTTGAAAGCTGGCCTCAAGCTGGACGTCCGCCAATCCCCGCTCAACCTGGGTAAGTCTAGATCGCAGCTCGGATGTTAGGAGTCCAATCGAGCCGAGAAGGGTGTGCACCGTTTGCCCTATGGCTTCACCGGCTTTCGAAATAAATTGTGCATCTTGCTTGGCTTCTGGGGAGACTATCTGCACTTGCTCTGGTAATTGAGCGGTAGTTTCCGTCGATGATTGAACGTCCTTTTCGGACTCGGCGTTTTGAAGTTTGAATAAGTCCATTTCAAAAGCAGCAAGGAGAGATCCTGCAGGTTCAAGAATAGGAGACTCTTGACTTTTCGGTTCTCTTTCAGTCAGGCTAATTCCGCTCTCGCTTGGCTGCGATGCTTCATCGTAGCTCCAGGGGTTCTCGATTTTGGCCGGAACAGGGGGTGGCATAGGCGATTGTAGTCCGGTTATTTGGCAATCGGTGTGGTCATCACGGACGATTTTAGTGTTTTCCTTTCCCTGGCCTGTTAAGGGGCCGTGACTAGAATCGGATTCAGTGGAGCTCAGGGGTTGATAGATCATCTTTGCTTGAGTCGTAGTCCGCGCTTCAAGTGACCGCCATGTATTTATGGCGGAACCTGATTTTTTTATGTCAAATATATGCATAGGTGCAGTTCTCCGCCCGCTGAGAGAAAGGGCTGGTGTGCCAGTCATTCGGTCTACTGAGGGTTCTTCCAGTCGCTGAGCCAGCTCAAAAGATGACCCAACCTATGCAAATAGTTAGCATATTCAAAGAACCAGCACCGCCTTACTTACCGTGACCTTCTCGCCATCATCGTCAAGGTACGAGAGCTTGGCTTCCGGACATCTGGCTATAGTTTCATCGTAGCCACTTTTAGACACTTCGACAATACCATCATAGGTCTGGTCTGGTTGCATGAGAGCGGAGGAGGATCGCCCTTCTTGAGCATCGTCGCCGGTATTGTTGATTAGAAGGCTCGCCTGACCAATCTCCTCATCACCCCCGCCGTGACGAGAGAGCAGGTCGTCCAGAGCAGGATCAAGGAGATCCCTGATGCGGAACGGTTTCAACATGATCATATGAGGTTTGCAAGAACTGTTTCTCGTCCTAAAATAAAGATGGACTTTGTTCACGATCCTGCGAGGGGCAGCCCAAGATAGCGATATACGCGAGGTCGGAAAAGTAGCAGCCTAAGACGAGCGGAGATCAGCGGGATGGTGGCGAGAAGTGCGCGGCGGCATCAAATCGTTCGAAATGCCTCAACGCTGCCCTCCGCCCGTCGAGACCATGCCTCTCTGATAATGATAAGCGAGGCAGCAAGATTGTCTGCCAGCGAGACAGCCTTGCGTCTAGCGAGCTTCTCGATGCTCGGATGAGATGGGATGTCGTCGCTTCGTCATCGATCGAGGTCTCTCCACACCACGCTATGCCCCTTTTAGCCGTCACATGGGGTCGTGTTTGAAGGCGCGGATGCCATCAAGCCCGAACAGCGAAAAGTTAGCCGTATCAAAAATAGGGAGCCAGCGACCTTTGATCCCAGCATTATTGCCACTAATACTCTCAATTGATCTCCCAAGATGCCGATTTGATCAGCTTCCTTTGTTGTCGCTGCATCTCCTCCAACTCCCAATGAGAGAAATGCTCCAATATCGCCAGAGAATATTGCGCCGACCGAAGTGAGGCGGGGAAACCAAGCTCCCTCTGTACGTAGAAGCTCAAAGTCGCGTAACCGTCCAATGCCTGACGCGCCGAACATGGGGACCTTTTATTTCAATTGGCATGACTTACTCATTGGAAAGGTGATAGATCCGCTTCTGTACGTTGTATAATGCCTTCTACTTCTTCTCGACTCGTCCAGAAACCACCTCCCGCCGGCACTAAAGTGAACCAAGTTATCCTCGGGAATCTTCGCTTCAAACCCTGGTACGACGCTCTATATCCAGAGGAGCTCGTGAGCAAAATTACAGACACGCTCTACGTCTGCTGTTGGTGCTTCCGATACACGTGTGACAAAGCCGCGTATGCCGCCCATACATCGGTTTGCGAGTACAAGTCCACTCCGCCAGGCACCCAGATTTATAGTTACGAAGGCTATTCGGTATGGGAGGTTGACGGGGCGGACTATAAACTCTTTGGGCAGAATTTGTCTCTTTTTGCGAAGCTGTTTTTGGACCAGAAGTCCGTGTGTTTCGACGTTACAGGGTTTCTCTTCTACCTCCTTGTCTACATTGACCCCCCTGATCCGGGGACTCACCATATTCTGGGATATTTCTCAAAAGAGAAGATGTCGTGGGACGCAAACAATCTTGCTTGCATCTTGATATTCCCACCTTATCAGCGTAAGAACTTGGGCAAGTTTCTGATGGGAGTCAGTTACAAACTTAGTACCTGGGAGTGGGAGAACGGAATCGGCACCATCGGAGGCCCCGAGCGGCCCCTTAGTGAAATGGGAGAGAAAAGTTACATTCGATTCTGGGAAGAACGGATCGCAAGATACTTCCTTAGGAATCTTCTCCGCAGCGGAGGAGACGGGAAGGGAACGCCCTCCAAGCCAAAGGCCAAGAAGAAAAGGAAACCCAATCCACGAGAAGAGATGACACTCGAAGAACTTGGACAAGCGACAGGAATGCTTGTAGAAGATGTTGTCACCGCCATCAAGTCAATGGGGATCGCCACAGAGGAAAGGCCGAAGAAGAAGCAAAGGAAAAACTCGACGTCTGAGAATGAAGTCGAAGATGAGCGGATTGCATTGATAAAGAAATCAAGTGTACTTGATTGGGCCCAATCGCGCGGCATAAGTTTAGAAGACCCGGTTAGAGAAGAGGGTTTCCTTGGAAAATGGGCACAAAGAAGGGACGGAGAGCAATCTCGGGCTGAAGATGATTAGAACATGGAGTTGGGAAGGATTTTGTCTCTTCTATGCATGGACAGGCGTTTAAAGGGGTTTGGAGGGGTTGTATGCTTTTGATTTGGATGATACCCTGTATAAAAAGGTTGCTATCGTTAAGCGACAAACAGCTTCTTGACATTAGTCTCACAAAGCTGGACATCTCGGTGCTATTGTGGGCAAAGTAGTACTTTGCAATCGTAGCCAGACATCAGGTTTGCATTATTTTCACGTCTAGCTCGCCGCATGAATCTATATGCCTAACCATAACGACTCCATACGTGGTGATGAAATCTAATTGTTTTTTTCGGGTTCCCTCCTTAAAACACATTATTCGTCCATACCTCCGGGGCCACCCTGTCTTCCCATCTGTCTTGCCTTCAAGAGCTCATCGCAAAGCAGCAAGTTCGAGGCAATACCAGCGCTTGAGGCAATGCAGTTGCGGAGCACCCTGTAAGAATCGAACACACCCTCCTGGACGGGGTCCATAGGCTGCCCTGTGGCCAGATCTAAACCGGCAACGTTGCCTTCGGCACGTTCGTCTTGCAACGCCGCGAGCGACTCTTGAACGTCATGACCAGAATTAGCAGCAAGCGTTTTTGGAATGACTAAAAGGGCATCTGCGAATGCCGCAACACCCCACTTGGTTTTTCCCTTCAGCGAGTTTCGGAAGGCTTCGGATGATAGGTGCGCAGCGCAGGCAACTTGGAAGGAACCAGCACCTGGGATCACGCATGCATCGACTATCGTGTTATAAACAGACCGAAGACCATCGCGGACAGCGTCGGTGATTTGGGCAATTGTATGTTGATTTGGCCCCTTGATCAGGAGTGTGACGGATTTAGGGTCTTTGACTTCTTCGACGAAAGTGTACTTCTCCTCTCCGAGTTGGTGTTCGTATACGAGACCGGCCCACCCAAGAACATCTGGAGTAAGGTCATCAACACTGTTCTGTGCGGTACCACCGCAAACCAACTGCAATCGTTCCATATTTCGTCGCTTGGCTCGTCTAAGGGCAAGAATGCCATTCTTCACGAGCACATCCAAGCTCAAGGGATCAATTCCTTTTTGATTGATGACGACGAAACCTTTCTTAGGGTCATTTCCGCAAACCTGTTTCTTTAGGTCCACGATCTTTTTCAACTTTGCATCCACGAATCTCCGCTCGCTCTCCACAAGTTTATCTCGCTGTTCTGCAGTTGAGTAGTAGAAGCTAGAGTTGATTTCTGATTTCTCATACTCGAGACTGACATTGAGTGTCAGGATAAAGGCGTTCTCGACACGTTTCGGCATATCTGGATGTCTTGCGCCATGATCCAGAGCCAATCCTCGAATAAGCTGGGTATCAGATGCCGTGCGATGCTGCATTTTCATAATCTCGATCATATGTAAATCAGGCTTCTCCGGAGGGTGGTGAATAGCAAGGACGGCGTCGACAATCGAGGGAGTCAAGAGCTCGGCCAAGGATTTATTCAATTTCGTGGAAAGGGAGGTTCGCGCAACGGACAGCAGTAATTCTCTATCAATTTCTCGCTCGAGTTTAAATGAATCGAGAAACTATGAAAAGGCTGTGTTAGATGAGATGCGATGCATGACTGGATAATGAAGTACTTGCTTTTAAAGACTCATTTTTAGCAATTTCGTATCCGTCCGTTATTACACGGGGGTGGAGACCCTCTGAAATATATCGATTTGCTTGCTTTAGGAGCTCTCCAACCAACAATACCACGGAGGTCGTGCCGTCGCCTGTGATATCATCTTGCGCCGTGGCTGCTCTCGCAATCATAACCTTCATGAGTAGAGTCAGTTTCTGTTATGTGAGGAGGATTCGCGGCTCAGTTTCATACCGCTGTGGGATTTTGAATTTGCTATTTGAGGTCAGTAATCGTTTTTTAGAAGTTCACAATTCGTAGACAAACCATTTCTCGTAGCAACACATTTCCATCTTTTGTAAGTTTGATCTATACAAGAAATCAGTAACTGAAGCTCAATGAACTGCGTAGAAAGATCCTGATATATTCCATACCCCACCAGCTCCGTCGACAAGCCTGTTCAGAAAAGTCATTAGTTCCCGTGGCATGCATAAAGATCCAAGGTATTAACATACATTTTAATCGTCCCTGTCGGACCCAAATTTGACTTCAAGACATCTTGAAGACCTTCTCCGGCGCTGATGTTAACCTTGAGAGCTTCACCTCTCCTCTGTGTGAGTGTTAGTCGAACGGCACGCGAAACACCATAGAAAGGTGGGGGTACAACTGACCCTAGATTCCGCCTTGGGATTGAGAAGCTGTGTGGCAGACATGATGGCAATATGTAGCGCTGAGACTGCCGGCCTTACGATATCAATCAAAAGACAAATTAACTGTCCAAAAAGCGAATGCTGGTTGCTGAGGCCGAACAGCTTGTTTGGCGAAAGAATCAAAAGATAGGCGTTGAGGTCAACCCGTGACCACGCCAAGCCTTTAAGTTAGCTTCGATCCCTGCTGTCTGGCTCGCAGCCAGCGTCTTTTTGATATTAGAAGCACTGGAACGACGAGCTATCAGGATATTGGATTGAATGAATTGATAACACGAATTGCAACACTACGCTTCCCCGGATCTTGTAGCAACGAGCTGTTGATGGCAAAGATGTGTGTTTTCAGGATTCCTATCTACTCCCCCGCTCGTCAATCTCTAGGACCATGGCGGGCATCTATGTCTTTCGGGTTTCATCTTGCGAGTTAACCATTGCCCTGTAGACGGACAAGCACAATTTCATGGTGGGCGCGCCGGGTATAGTCCTCTATCAAAATTGCCTTACAATACCGTTGACGAAGCTTCTCATCTCTTGAGCAAGGAGAAATGTCGCGAAGTTGTTAACTTAGTCAGCCGGACAACATTTGCTTATGTAATTTTGAAGTGTCGGGAAAAAAGTTTCTCACCTTTGCGATGCACTTTCACACTTTCTCAGTTGCTGGAAGCATCACGGCATCGGCTCATAAATTCGCGACGCTTCGTGCCACGATTCGATATCGCAATGGCAGACTTCCTTCTCTTTGAGGGCCCAATGGGTTACTCAATCTTCAAAGTTTCTCACCAGGCCGATACCGTGGGGAATCGGTTGAAAGAGGTACAAGATGGCATCCAAGACCTCGCAAAATTCGGCAAAATGGTTGATCTTGTCAGCTTCTTGCCCTTTGAGTAAGTCTTTTTGCGTCCGATTTTCGTGCAATGGCCAATTGCAGCTTACATTGCGTAGAAACAACAAGCAGGCGCTTGGTGAAATTAACGACATCTCCGAGGGTGTCGCTTCAGAGACGCTCATTTCCTTCCTCGACCTAAACTTGCCGAGACCAAATAAAAAGAAGAGTGTCGTCCTGGGTGTTTCCGACAAAGCCCTTGCGGGTAGCATCAAATCCGCATTTCCTTTTGTCGAATGCGAAACCGGAGATACCAGCGAAATTGTTCAGGATATGCTACGAGGAATTCGAATGCACGCCGCAAAGCTCTTGAAACAGCTTCGCGAAGGTGACCTCAACACAGCGCAGCTCGGTTTGGGTCACGCGTACTCTCGAGCGAAAGTCAAGTTCTCCGTCCAGCGCGACGATAACCATATTATCCAGGCTATTGCTATCCTTGACCAATTGGACAAAGCCGTAAACACCTTTTCCATGAGAGTTCGAGAATGGTACTCCTGGCATTTCCCTGAACTCATCAAGATTGTCTCCGACAATCAGCGATATGCGCGACTTGCCCTGCTTATCCAGAACAAAAAGGAACTCACGGAAGATAAGCTTCACGACATTGCGGCGATCGTCGACGATGACGAGGGAATTGCGCGAAGTATCATTGACGCATCTAAACACAGTATGGGCCAGGATATTTCGGAGGCCGATATGGAAAACGTCGTTGCGTTCGCTGCAAGAGTGGTCAGCCTCTCGGCATACCGCAAATCCCTTCATGCGTACCTGGTGTCGAAGATGAGTGTCGTAGCGCCAAACTTGGCTGCCCTTATCGGCGAGATCGTTGGTGCACGACTGATCTCTCATGCCGGAAGTTTGACAAACCTGTCTAAATATCCTGCTTCTACTGTCCAGATTCTAGGTGCCGAAAAGGCACTCTTCAGAGCTCTCAAAACCAAAGGAAACACACCGAAGTATGGTTTACTTTACCATTCCTCGTTTATTGGTCGCGCAGGCCCCAAAAACAAGGGTAGAATCTCCCGATTCTTGGCAAATAAATGCTCGATCGCTTCCAGAATCGATAACTTCTCTGAGATGCCTTCCACAAAATTCGGCGATGCCTTGCGAAAGCAAGTGGAAGAAAGGCTTGAATTTTATGCCTCTGGTGCGCCGCCAACCAAGAACGAGATTGCTATGGTAAGTTTAGGATGCAGTTCTTCATGAGACTACTCAAATCTAACATTTTCATTAGAAAACTGCCATGGACTCTCTCTTAGCTGATCTAGAGATTGTTGATGAGGACAAGGACGTGGAAATGGATGATGCCGTGGACACGGAAGATAAGAAGGCCAAGAAGGACAAGAAGGAAAAGAGAGACAAGAAGGAGAAAAAGGAGAAGAAAGAGAAAAAGGAGAAGAAAGATAAGAAGGCGAAATCAGAGGCAACTGATGCGGAGTCACCGAAGAAGAAGAGAAAGCGAGACAGCGAGGTCGGCGTCACGAAGAAGAAGCAAAAGTCCTGAATACCACCTCTTGAATCTGGAGTAGTTAAGGTCTTGAAAGTGGCGTTTATATGGGATGTTTTGTATTGTCCGAATTTATGGATGGGAAGGTTTCTGCTTTGCGCATTCTCTGTATAATTGATCTAGCCTGTTTAGAAATTCCACTTGTGAGTTTTTGCGTAAACTGCAGCTTCTTCTCGGTCAGCTCTTTTCCTTTGTTTCACCGTCAGTATGCCCAAGGCAACCTCTGGTTCTTGGTACACGGTCCAGCTCTCCACGAGCTCCGGATAATTAGTTCAGCACCAGGGTAAACCAAACTTAACTAAATGTTGGAGTCACTGCCTGGCATGAGTTTGGGCTCACCAGGTCCGGCCGCCTAAATAGCACAAGCTCAACCTGAGACCGTGAACAACAAGAACTCCATCTCAGGTCCTAACCCGCCTGGATTCCGCAATCTTCCCTTCCTCCCTTTTATATCGTGCTCTAGAGGCTGCCTATGTGACTGTCACGTCACTTTGATAAGATTTAACTAATCTCCCAGCAGAGTATTTGTCAACTTGACAGCATTTGAAAGCACTTGTTGCACGAAGAAAGAAGCAAACAAACGCAGAGGCAGACTTTCTTGATCGTTGCGCGCGCGGGCACTTATTTGATCACCCAAATAGAGCGATGAAGAGGATACAGAATCTATACCAATCCCCGAAGCGCAAACGGGATGACCTTGACTTCTACGACCAGAGTGTGCCTTCTACATCTTCCAGCCCCTCTCGATCCGCACTGAGCACCGCAGAGGTGCTTTCGCCGGACGACGCCAGTGTGGGAAGAGATAGCCCTCAAGTGACTGTGACCGGCCAGCTGCAAAGCCTTGATATTGATGGCAGTGCTATTGCAGAGG
This sequence comes from Aphanoascus verrucosus, assembly GCA_014839905.1. Lineage (NCBI taxonomy): Eukaryota > Fungi > Ascomycota > Eurotiomycetes > Onygenales > Onygenaceae > Aphanoascus > Aphanoascus verrucosus. Next base: position 43,049 of record JACRYM010000055.1, read on the forward strand.
CCCACACCGGGGAGCAATGTCAACAAACGAATGATGAGCCCCAAACCCCGCGGAGAACAAGTAGTAGAACTGCGAAGCGAAAACCGCTGCCAAACGGCGATATTTCAGTTACGGATAAATCGCCGAAGAAAGGTGCTAAAAGGCGACAATCGAAGTCACCAACTCCCGGGAAGCGCTCGCCTGTGAAATCCCCTTCAACGCGGCAAGCAGGAACTACATCAAGACGAAGGTCGCCCCCTTTGATGTCGCAACCCGAAGAAAATCCGCTTACATGGCATGATTCGGAGATTACTGGCTATGATCCCACGGACCCAGACGATGATGGATATGGCCTGAACGGGGTGGGCTTCAAGCCATCGGCTGCTATGGCATGGGACAGGGTGGAGAAGAGAAAGAAGCAGATCGCTGAATGGAAAGCCAGGGAGGGGCGCGAGGCGCGTAGTAGGCGTCGGGAGCGGCGGGACGGGGCCGATACTGCAATATACCAGGAAGAAGAATACAGAAATCGAAAGAGGGTCAGGTTCGAGAGTGAGGCTTCTCTTGAGATAACTTGATCAGGCTATATTGTTACAGTGGAGTTGGATATTTACAAGTATTTTTTATCCCATCCTTTTGTCCAATACCAAATTGAGATCAAGCGCCCTTGATTTCCGATCCGCGATGCAAACTCCGAAAACTCCCTGCCGAATATGCTACCAGAACTTATAATTCTCGAGGTTCGTCCAGCTTTTCCGCCTTCGCTCCTCCTCAAGTCGAGCTTGCTCTTCCTGCTTCCTCTTAGCCTCTGCCTGCTCCTTTTGCTTTTTGATTTTCAACTCTCTCATCAGTTGTACAGCCTCCTTCATCCCGTCCATCTCCTTGGACCTTTGCCTCTGGCAGTACTGGTGTGTTGCGATCGATGCGACGGCGAAGGAACCGACGGCCCAATTGCTGGCAGCCCACAACTTTCCCATACCTGTGATGGATTAGCGATTAACACATTGTCACATATGAAAAAACGCGACGAAGTCGTAACGTACCTCCGAGAATGACTTTCAAACTGCCCACCCCGAAACCCGTACCAATGCCAACCAGGAGAGAGTCGCGCGCACATGGAGCTTTGTAGAAGGAGGTGAAGTTGCTCGTAGATAGGGATTTAATGGCATCCGTGACCGTTACTTCTTTTGGTTTCCCTCCCGCAGAGTTGTATGTTCCTCCTGGCATTAAATTCACGGGCTGTTCTGGGTTTCCAAAGGCATCCCATAACTTTCCAACTTGCGATTTGGGGAACTCATGTTTGGGTCTCTTGGAGATCGTGTCCGTGGCAGCCCCGACGGGAGCCGTCTGGCTAAGGTCTCGAGAATCGTCCGCCATTGCTGTGACGTCTGCAGCGGTCTATGTCAAAGTTGAGCAATCAAGAGCGATATTCCCGGGGACATGAGACGGAAACTCGTTATTCCGCGAGCTCCCCGCAAAACCGCTAGTCCAAAAAGGGGCTGTTTCTCCGAGTTCCAGCTCTCCCGTGCCGAGCCAATTAAAACGCGTAACTCAATCGGAACGCGAAAACGCGTGTTCGTCAGAGCGAACAGCGTGCTGTCGACATGGACGTGAAAATAATTAACCAATTCTGCGAACCTCGATTCCTCAGTTCAAATCACGTCACTTGCCACGATATCTTGAGCAGTGAATCTGGCGCCAATGGACTATTCCATTAAACTATTCATGCTCATTTGAATTTCCCCCAGAAGTTACCACCTGCGGCCGCAATGCCCCCCCGGCAACCCAGTAAATATGGTACGAAATTCAGGTCCGCGGCCGCAACGTTCAGACCGAAGCGCACGAAAACCGTTGAATTCTCGACACTCCGATCGAGCGAAGCCACCTCCCAAGATGAGAAATATCAAGCGTTACGGCTGGCGCACAGCGTCGACGAGGCGATGGGGTTCCCGCGTTTCGAATCGGGGAAGAAGCGGGCTGGATGGCTGTACAATATGCATAGCACCACGGTCGAAGACTCGAAGATACCCGGTGGACGAGCCGGAGTAGAGTGCTACTTTCTAGAGGACGACGGCGGCAGTTTCAAAGCGACCGTCGAATATGACCCTTATTTTATGATTGCGACGAAACGAGGGTATGAAATGGAAGTAGAAGAATGGTGCAAAAGGAAATACGAAGGACTTGTTAAGAGTATAAAACAGGTGGAAAAGGAGGACTTGCAACTACCAAATCACCTGCTCGGGAACAGAAGGCGGTTTTTGCAGCTGAGCTTTGCCAACGTCAATGATCTCCTCGCGGTCCGGAGAGAACTTCTTCCAATCGCGGAGAAGAATAAGAAGAATGTGAATGCAATGGATACTTATGCAGAAATTGCTAGGTAAGTTCTTCTGGGTATGCATAGCTTGCTGTTGCTGACTGGAAGTGTAGCGCCAGTGCCGGCTTTGACATGTTCGAGGACGACGGAAACGAGAGAAATAAAAGCGCATACTCCGAGGCAACCGACTTTATCGTTGATATCCGAGAGTACGATGTTCCGTATCATGTACGGGTCGCAATTGATAAGGGTGCGTACGATTTGCCGGCGGCCTTTGGTAGCCTAGCAATCTAACATCGCCTAGATATTCGAATTGGAAAATGGTACAACGTAGACGCTACGCACGGTGTTGTATCTCTAACGTGTATTGAGGAACGGTTGCAACGAGCGGATCCTGTTGTTCTTGCCTACGATATTGAAACCACGAAACTTCCGTTGAAGTTCCCTGATCCTGTTATTGATCAAATAATGATGATATCCTATATGATTGACGGCCAAGGATACTTAATTACGAATAGAGAGATTGTATCCGAAGATATCTGCAATTTCGAATATACCCCTAAGCCAGAATACGACGGCCCCTTTACAATATTTAACGAACCAGACGAGAAAGGCGTGATTGAACGATTTTTTCGACATATCAAAGAGGCCAAACCCACTGTTATTGCGACATACAACGGTGACTTCTTTGATTGGCCTTTCGTCGAAGCCCGCGCAAGTGTTCAGGGAATAGATATGTACAGAGAGATTGGCTTCCGAAAAAACAGCGAGGATATTTACCAGAGTGACTACTGCGTTCATATGGATTGCTTTGCTTGGGTGAACAGAGACAGCTACTTACCCCAAGGTAGCCGAGGTTTGAAAGCTGTTACCGTCGCGAAGCTTGGTTACGACCCCGATGAACTCGACCCTGAGCTCATGACGAGATATGCGAGTGAGCGGCCCCAGACTTTGGCTGAATATTCAGTCTCAGATGCAGTTGCGACCTACTATCTGTACATGAAATACGTCCACCCTTTCATTTTCTCCCTCTGCACGATTATTCCTCTCAGCCCGGACGATGTCTTGCGTAAGGGTACTGGTACTCTTTGCGAGATGCTTCTCATGGTTCAGGCCTACAAAAAGAATATCATTTTGCCCAACAAGCACAAAGATCCAATCGAAGCATTCTGGGATGGCCATCTCCTGGATTCAGAAACGTATGTTGGCGGACACGTCGAGAGTATCGAAGCAGGAGTCTTTCGCAGCGATATCCCTGTCAATTTCTCGGTAGATCCTACGGCTATTGACGAGCTGCTCCGTGACCTAGACGCCGCTCTCACTTTCAGCATCACTGTTGAAGAGAAAAAGTCTATGGAAGACGTGACAAACTACGACGACGTCAAAGCACAAATCAGCGAAAAGCTTATCAACCTGAAAAACACACCTAATAGACATGAACGACCATCCATTTACCATTTGGATGTTGCATCGATGTATCCTAATATCATGACCACCAACCGGTTGCAGCCAGATTCAATGATCAAAGAATCTGATTGCGCGGTTTGCGATTTTAATCGACCAGGAAAGACTTGTGATAGACGACTTCCTTGGGCTTGGAGAGGCGAATTTCTTCCCGCCAAACGAGATGAGTATAACATGATTCGGCGCGCTGTTGCTAATGAAAGCTTTCCTGGAAGGACGCGGGACAGTCCCCAGCGGAGCTTTAATGACCTGACTGAAGAAGAACAGGCAAAGATTGTGAAGTCACGACTCCAGGAATATTCCAAGAAGATCTACCACAAAATTCGCGAGACCAAGACGATTGAACGGGAAGCCATCATCTGTCAGAGAGAGAACCCTTTTTACGTGGATACCGTGCGCGACTTTCGTGACCGTCGCTATGACTTCAAAGGAAAGCAGAAGGTGTGGAAAGGCAAGGCCGATTCATTGAAAAGCTCTGGCGCCCCTACGGCGGACATCGACGAGGCCAAGAAAATGATTATTCTCTTCGATTCGCTTCAACTCGCCCACAAGGTTATTCTGAACAGTTTCTATGGCTACGTCATGCGGAAAGGCTCGCGCTGGTACTCAATGGAGATGGCAGGTGTTACTTGTCTTACTGGAGCCCATATCATTCAAATGGCCAGCAAACTTATAGAAAGGATTGGACGACCCCTGGAGTTAGATACTGACGGTATCTGGTGTATGCTTCCTGGTACATTCCCCGAGAATTTTGCATTTACCCTGAAGAACGGAAAGAAACTTGCAATATCGTATCCCTGCGTTATGCTTAACCACCTGGTTCACGGGCAATTTACGAACCATCAGTACCAAACCCTCGCTGATCCTGCTACTTTTCGATATGAAACTCACAGCGACAATTCTATCTTCTTTGAGGTCGATGGTCCGTACAGAGCTATGATTCTTCCAACGTCCAAGGAGGAAGACAAGAACTTAAAAAAGAGATACGCTGTGTTTAATCATGATGGATCGTTGGCGGAGTTGAAAGGTTTCGAAGTCAAGCGACGAGGAGAACTGAAGCTGATCAAGATCTTCCAAACCCAGATTTTCAAGTTCTTCCTTGAAGGGACGACGCTGGAGGAAACCTATGGCGCAGTCGCTGAAGTTGCGAATCGATGGCTGGATGTGCTCCATATGCATGGATCTACACTCGCAGACGAAGAGTTGATTGACTTGATTTGCGAGAACCGAAGCATGACCAAAACCCTTGAGGAGTATGGATCCCAGAAATCAACATCAATCACTACAGCAAAGCGATTGGCTGAGTTTCTGGGAGAGCAGATGGTCAAAGATAAGGGGCTGAATTGCAAATATATCATCTCAGCATCACCAAAGAATTCTTCCGTCACCGAACGAGCCGTTCCTGTTGCTATATTCTCCGCAGAACCGGCTGTCAAGCGGTTCTTTTTGCGCAAATGGCTGAAGGAAGACCCTGGAGACATGGATCCAAGAACCATTATCGATTGGGGGTACTACCTCGAGCGATTGGGCTCCGTTATCCAGAAGCTCATTACAATTCCGGCAGCGCTGCAAAAGGTTCGCAATCCAGTCCCCAGAGTACCTCACCCAGATTGGCTCCAAAGGCGAATAAATACGAAGGAGGATCGGTTCAAGCAGAAGAAAATGACGGACCTCTTTGAGAAGACTCCGCTTTCTGATGTATCAGCGAATATAATGGACCATCGCCTTCCGACCGTCGGGGATATTGAAGACGCCATTTCTACCCAGAAACTTAAAACGCAGGTGAATACGCCAACTTCGCAGAAACGTAAGGCACCGGAACCTGCACAGTCGTCAGATCCTTTTGCAAGCCTGCCTGCCAGGATGCCTTCAATAACCGAGGATTATGAAGGCTGGCTCCAATATCAGAAGCAAAAATGGAAAATCCAGAAGCACGCTCGTCTTCGGCGAAGGAAGCTCTTCGGAGAGCGTACAAATGTCGCATCCGATGTTATCAGTAACTTCTTCAGAAACCAGGCCGAACTTACGTATGTCAGTACGTGGCAAATACTGCAGTTCCGAGAGACCGATATTCCGGGCGAGATACGGGCGTTTGTGCTCATCGACCGAAAAGTCCATGCGATCACTGTCAAAGTACCACGACAGCTTTTCATTAACTTCAAAGATGAGAATCTCCCTGATGTCGACATACCGGGATGCACGGTTCAGAAGGTCAATCATACGTTGCCGAACGGGCACCCTTCAGTTCACTTGTTTCAGGTGACAATGCCTGAGCAAGTTTATGTCAAGGACGTGAAGACTATCTCTACACTCTTAGATCATCCGAGCGTTGAAGGCGTTTATGAATCAAAGGTTCCTCTAAGCATGCGCACTGTCCTTAAGCTTGGCACGCTATGTACATTTGATGAGAGTCAGCGTGGCGTGCTGGGCAAAGGGTTGGAGCATGGTTTCGATATCTCTACTTTGCTACGCGCTCCGCGGACACAAACGTACCTTGCCGATGCTCAATTTGAGTATGTTTTCCTTTACCATGTTGTGTCTGGCGACCGTCAAATCTTCTCTCTCATTTCAGCGCGGAGACAAGAAGCCAGTATCGTCATTCTCTCAAAGCAACGAGACGCTCAGGGATTCCCCATTGTCAACAAGATATACTCAGACTCCCTCCGTCGGCGCATCGAAGAAGGTAATAGCGAAACCTGGCAACAAGTTTTCCAATATCAAGATTCACTACAATTCAAAACGACACAGGTCACGACAAAGCGTAAGGCGCACCTGGAAATTGGTGACCTTCTGAGGAAATTTCGAAATGAGAGCTCCTATCCAACTATGCTCGTGGTTAAGTCGCCTCAGAGAGCCCAACTGGTCCATGATATTTCTGCATCTCGAGAGTTCCCAGTTTTGCCCTTGAGATCCGATCCATCGGACAATGAGCTTCCTCCGCTTGGTTGGCAGACATTTGTGGCAAAGCAAATTGTCATGCACTACTTGGCTTTGGATTCTTGGATAAATCACTTAGTGGAATTTGCGAGATACGGCGATATCCCTATTTGCAATCTCGAAAGAGATGATCCGAAATTTCTGATTGATGTTGCGTACGCGAGGCGATTGGAGCAGAACAACGTTGTCTTATGGTGGTCGCCTGGCCCACTCCCAGACCACGCTGGCTACGAGAAGGATAACTTAGGTAGCCTTCTACAAAAGGTGGATATTCCTGCAGTCAACACCCCGGGAGCTTATTCTTCTGTGTGTATTGATCTGGATGTTCGAAACCTCGCCATCAACACAATCCTGACTTCGTCGCTCATCAACGAGCTTGAGGGCAGCGAATCAGCATTACTGAACCCCTCTGCACCGAAAGACCAAGAAATATCAGACGGTACTGGTGTGCTTTACTCCGATACTGCGTTCGCGTCTGCAGGTATCATTGTCCTGCGGGACATGGTGAAGGCGTGGTGGGCTGAGGCCTGTCAAGGCAAGATCATGGCCGATGTGATGGTGCAGCATCTGATAAGATGGGTTGAGAGTCCTGACTGCAACCTCTATGACCGCGCTCTTCATCAATATGTACAGATGATGTCAAAAAAGGCGTTACAGCAACTCATGGGCGACTTCAGACGAGTAGGTTCGAACGTGATATTCGCCAGCCCAAATCGATTGTTGCTGCAGACCACAAAGACAGAAGTTGGGAACGCGTTTGCGTATAGCCAGTACATTTTGAAGTCTATCAAGGCGAAACCGTTATTCAATTTCCTGGACCTCGAAATTAAGGAGTACTGGGAGTACCTACTTTGGTACGATGAGTTCAACTTCGGCGGCAAGGCATGCCATGAAGTAGTGGAGTCAGACAACCAGGAACTCGAAACGATCATGCACTGGCAGATCAATGGGTTCCTTCCACGCCCACTGCAGCCGGTCTTTAACGATTGGGTTGTCGAATATATTGAAATTATGCACGGCTTGAAGAAGTCCAGCACACCCGCCGATCCGGACGAGTCACGGCTAACGCAGATCCATTTCAAACCGATGACCCAAGTAGACAGTATTGAGGTCACCAACGTTCTCTCTGAATCCTACTCCAAAGCCCTTAAACGGCAGATCGTCGGGCTGGTACGGCGACAACGGGACGAAATGCTTCATCCCGAACTAGCGTCCGATTATGACTTCCCTACACTGCCGGGAGCCTATTGGCATAACAAGAAACGCGAACGAAACCCAACTCTCGAGCTGGTCAAATATCTGATGCACGTTCTTGGTCTCTCGAAACATACGTCTCTCGAAGTTCGAATGTTGCGCAAGGAGCTCTTAGCCCTGTTCGATATCAAGGAGTTTAGCGACGCCGGCAAATTCGAGAACCCAAGCGCAAGCCTCAAACTCCCGCAGGTGATATGCAACCACTGCACTATGACGCGAGATTTGGATCTCTGTCGCGACGGCGATCTCCTCCCGGAGCAAGACGGTGGTTCGACCGCAAGTAAGCCGTGGTGTTGTCCCTACTGCAGCACTGAATATGATCGACTTGAACTTGAACAAACGATGGTGAGCGAGGTGCAAGGGATCGTTGTGGAGTGGCAGATGCAAGACTTGAAGTGCGGCAAGTGTGCTGGGCTCATGGTCAATCCGCTCATGGAGCACTGCTCGTGCGGTGGTAGCTGGACGACAATGGTTGATAGACGCACGGTGGAGAGGAGGTTGAAGATATTCATGAGCGTGGGGGAGTTTTATGGATTGAAGATGCTTACGATGGTTACGAATGGCGTTTTGGCTGGGTTGTGAAAGCATTTTCTCTGTCATGTTATGCATATTTGTCTCCAGGCACTATGATTGAAGGCGTTGCTTTCTCATACGCATGGCGTTTCCGAGTCATGTATCCCACGTTTCAGCATTCTCCAGCCTCAATTCATGATGTTCAGATGCATGTCATTCACTGCCCCGATCTCTTCACCTCCACATGTACTGTAACTCTATGTCGGGCCGCGTGCGGAGCTCGTTGATCTGATTTTCGATGTGCTCGTGGGGAAAAACTGGGGTAGATTTTCGAGGGCAAAGTGTCTCTTCGTGGGAGTGCTTCGACACATCCGTGCCGGATCGACGGACGTCGCTTGACATTGCGTACGTTTTTGCATCCTATGGATTTCCGGGTGTTTCAAATTCGCGTTCACTGTTCCTCAGGCACTTCGAGATCGACATGTCGGCATCGGGCGCTAGAAGCAACGACGAAAAGACTTCGATCAACCCCGCAACTCGCGTCCATCCCGTCAAAGCACGCTGGACCTTGCGCTGTTTCGAGTCCGAAACGGATAGCGGAATTGTCACCTACCTATAACTGTGTTTGCCAGCGAACAGAAGACAGCTGTGAAGCGATATAGTACTTCCGGTCTTGTCTGTCAAATGAAATCTCACTTAATTGATGACGTTCGGTCGTTGAAAAGCGGCCCTGAACGAGAATATCTGCATCCCCAGCGTGGCTTTCACGTTCAGAAACGCGTCATCCAGCGATGAGATCCCAGCGATTGAGTGCTTCAAGGATAGCATGCCCATGTTCCATGACAAGGATTAATCTGTGGGGAATAGTATCATAACTACAGTACCCATGGCGGAAGTTCCTGAGCGCCGTACCGGATGCAGGGCGTCTGAGCCCCAATAAGGCGACATTGGGACTCCATGGTAACTAGCCTGTGAGCGCCGATAAAGCTTGGTTTGATATTCTCCTAGAAGCTTGATGCATCTTATCTCTGAAATGTCTGTCAAATACAGCTCTATACGGTGTCGTGAATTCGCATTCTAGTCTATATATCTTCTGTACAGTCTTGCGTTGTAGGCCGATTGATACAAGTTTTAAATGTGAGTCGACCCTCAATAAAAGAATTTTCTTTCGTCATCACAGGATCCTAGTTAACCACTTGACAGATTAGTGCATGATTCTCCTCTTACTATGATCGACAAGTGGTTGTTGTTCCCCTCTCTCGTTTCTACCGTCTCCCTTGCCGGCTGTTTCTGTCAGTCCACAAAGTGTTTCATAGCACAAACCCGACACGTCGATCTAATTCTGAAAACTTTAGACATCTGTTTGATTTGTCGTGGATGGACAGCAGAGGGGACTGATCCCCTGTTCCTTGTGGTCTCCGTTCGCTTACGGAATATGATGAGTTTCGGCCTCCGAATGCTGTCTGCCACGCATTGTGCCTCAAGAGTTTGTGAACTCTCTGTTGATCTTTGATCTGCGTAAGAAACAATACCCGCCGCGAAGCGAGCGAAGTCCTCATTTTGGGGACTACGGCAGAGAAACACATCTGCCGATTATCTTACGCCCCGGAGATATATAAGGAGACTACCCGTCCGTGTTGAAAGATGAATTTTACTGGACATCACTCCAAGCAGCAAGCAATCTCTTCTCAGTCTTGACTTGTCTTCTCATCAGCTCGGCTTCTCCATCATGGCTCCAATCTTCAACGTCCTCTCCGTCATTCTCACGGCTCTGTCTGCCGTCGATGCCGCAAGAATCCTCTCTGCCCCAAAGGGCGCTGAGACGGTGCCCGATGGCTATATTGTCGTGATGAAGAAAGGCGTCTCCAGCCGTGACTTCAACTCCCACCGCGAGTGGATCACCCGCGTCCACAAGAGGAGCATCTCGCGCCGCGGCGGCAATGTTCTTGGGGGCATGAAGCATGTCTACAAATTTGGCGGTAACATGCAGGGCTACGCCGGCAAATTCGACAAGCGCACCATTGATGAGATCGCCAAGCGTGATGAGGTTAGAATCGAGCTCACCTGGAGTGTTCTTTGAATATGGAGGTCTAACCAGGAGTGAGAACAGGTTGACTTCATCGAGCCTGATACCATCGTCAAGGCATACGGATTCGAGACTCAGCCTGATGCTCCAACATGGGGTCTTGGGCGCGTCTCCGCGATGGAACCTGGTGTTAGGGACTATGTCTATGACTCCAGTGCTGGAGAGGGTGTGACCGCCTACGTGGTCGACACGGGCATCGACATCGAGCACCCCGAGTTCGAGGGACGTGCCATTTGGGGCACCAACACTGTCGACGATGACGATACGGATGGCAATGGACACGGAACCCACGTCGCTGGCACTATTGCAAGCAAAACTTACGGACTCGCCAAAAAAGCCAGAGTTGTCGCTTCCAAGGTCCTCAATGCGTCCGGAAGTGGCTCCAACTCCGGTGTCATTGCCGGCATGGAATGGGCTGTGGACCACGCCGGAGGCAACGGCACTATTGGCAAGACTGTCATGAACATGAGCTTGGGTGGTGCCCGCTCTGAGTCCTCCAACCAGGCCGCTGCCGCAGTGGTTCAAGCTGGCATGTTCCTTGCTGTCGCTGCTGGTAATGATAATGTGAGTTTACTCCGTTCTTTTGCCATATGCGCTACTAACGGCCATACAGGAGGATGCAGAAGGCTCGTCTCCTGCTTCTGAGCCAACCGTCTGCACCGCTGCTGCCTCTACTATCGACGATGGGAAAGCCAGCTTCTCTAACTATGGCCAAATCAGTCAGTGCATGCCCTCTGTCGAACAAAGTCACCTCTACTAACAGTCTCACAGTTGATGTCTACGGTCCTGGTGCTGAGATTCTTTCCACTTGGCCAGGCGGTGATACCGAGACTCTCTCTGGCACTTCCATGGCTTCCCCACACGTTGCTGGCCTTGGTGCCTATCTCATTGCCCTTGAGGGTATCAGCGGTGCTGCCGTCTGCGACCGCATCAAGGAGCTCGCCAACGATAAGATCCAGAACCCCGGCCAAGGCACCACCGGTGCTCTCATCTACAATGGCGCCGGCAGCGGTGGCAACTAAGTACCATTCTCGCTTGCTTGGAAGACGCCTTGTTGCAAGGCGACCGTTCCTGAAAGACGAGAAGACGATTGTTGCTGAAGGGGATGAAGGGCATCAGAGATACCACGAACATATAGACGCCCAATTCTTTTTCCATTCTTACTGGGTCCAGTTGCTTTATGATGAATTTTTGAATGTATGCATGTCAATTGCGATAGATAGTGTCATAGCTCAGCAGGTTCTGAGAATTCAACGCCGCTATCGAATTATCTCTTGATCTCAGCTCCTTTCTAACACAACCGAGGCTAGGTTTTTGAATTGTTCTCATCAACCTTATCGTCTGATACAAAAGGATGAAATTCGCAAGACTCAACTTGAGAGTATTATTATTCGATCTCTGCTTGTTCTTCGGCTTCTTGTGCGTTCGGCTGCGATGGGTCTAGAATGGACTTTGGCCAAGATGTGGGGATGTGGTGGATGGTGATCTTGCAACACGAAGGCTCAAGCAATCTCACGTCTCTACAACCACAGCCTTATTAGTCACAACAAACGTCAAGGGCAAGGTGAGGATCTTGATCACCTTGTCTTCTGTATATAGATACATCTTGAACTATTGGTCACCGTGCACTGTGGCAGGTAACTAGGTGAGTACTCTATGTCGCCCTAATACTTGACCCCGCCAAACTGTGCCCCCAAACCTCTTAGTATCTTGCTACGCTATTACACCAACATCACAGGCACTCGCTATCAGGCCGTTACCGTTGGACTAACAGTTGATTCTGCTAGGTTGAGTGGCCAAGCAGCTGAAACGAACGTCGACTCAAGCAGAATCTCGCCAATTGCACCATAATCACTATACTGTACATATAGTACATCGAGCAGCAGCAGAGCTCATTAACCGAAACCCCATGGCATCACAACCGCAAAACGGCCAGAAGCCACAAGTTCAACCATGCCGATATAAGACAGGGAAAACACTAGGAGCTGGCTCCTACTCTGTAGTGAAGGAATGCGTCCACATTGATACAGGTCGATACTATGCTGCGAAAGTCATCAACAAACGGCTCATGGCCGGGCGAGAGCATATGGTAGGATGTTACAACACCTCTCAAGCTTGTTAAAGTGATGCTTTTGACGTCTAAGATCTTGAAAATGTGATGAAAATGGCTAATGTCTTGCATGCGCCAGGTTCGAAATGAAATCGCCGTGCTCAAAAAGGTGTCGATGGGCCACCGCAATATCTTGACCTTGGTGGATTACTTTGAGACCATGAATAATTGTACGATGATCAATGGGTGATGTCTGCAGGAGTCAGCGCTTATAAGAATCTCCAGTATACCTCGTCACCGATCTCGCACTTGGAGGAGAATTGTTCGATCGAATTTGCCGGAAGGGCAGCTATTACGAGTCGGATGCGGCAGACCTCATTCGCGCCACGCTTTCTGCGGTGGCTTATCTCCATGATCATGGAATCGTACATCGCGATTTAAAGCCCGAGAATCTCCTCTTTCGCACGCCGGAGGACAATGCCGATTTGTTGATTGCGGACTTTGGATTGTCAAGAATTATGGATGAGGAGCAGTTCCACGTTCTGACGACCACCTGTGGAACGCCTGGTTATATGGCACCAGAAATCTTTAAGAAGACCGGTCATGGCAAGCCTGTGTATGGATGAACTTCCCATTCCCTAATTTCAGTTGATTCCATGATACCCAGTCATAGAGTTACTAACAGCGCACGCACCTGCAAAAGCGACATCTGGGCCATCGGCGTCATCACCTACTTCCTGCTCTGCGGCTACACCCCCTTCGACCGCGACTCCAACCTCGAAGAAATGCAAGCCATTCTCGTCGCAGACTACTCCTTCACCCCACTCGAGTACTGGCGCAACGTCTCCCAAACCGCCCGTGAATTCATCAAACGCTGCCTCACCACGGACCCCCACAATCGTATCACCGCCCACGAAGCCCTGCAGCACGCCTGGATCAGTCCACCAGCCGATCCGCTCAACCCCAGTGCCCCCATTCGTCGTGGTTCAGGTGAAGATCTCCTGCCCGTGGTCAAGAAGAACTTCAACGCTCGACGCACGCTGCACAAGGCAATTGATACGGTGCGCGCGATCAACAAGCTTCGTGAAGGTGGCGGGTTGATGATGGAGGGCGCGATGAGCGTGGACCCGAAACCGGAACAGGTTATTGGGGATAAGGTGTTGGAGGAAACTGACGGGTACGATGGTGGTGATAGAATGGAGATTGATAGTCGGGGGAACGCAAGAGGTCAGACGGAAGAGCAGATTCGGGAACAGGAGAGGAAGGTTAAGGAGGTTGTGACGGGCTTGTGGAGTCAGACCGCGGCAGCGAGGAGGAGATGAAGTGCTGCCACAGAGAGATCCCAATTTATCGAATCTACTAGGTTGCGTTGGTTCTCACGATTCTATTATGCGATCAGAGGACTTTGTGGTGTCTTGGGATTCCTTTCACTTGTCTTGTGCCCTTAATGCGGGACTCCTATAACATATAATTTGTTGGCTTCATGACGAATCTTTCTTTGTGCCTAATCACGTTTATTCCGAATGCTCGATAGTTCGAAATGTGTATTTAATCAAACTGGTCTTCGATTTGGCGTGTTGTGCAAGCTACGCACCCCGCCTACGAAAGCAGACCTGATATATAGCACGCTGGGCAATATACTTGGAAAGATGAGATCCACTTTACTCAACTGTAGTTATTCAGAGACTAAGTGTATCAAATATTAGGGCCCATTAACCTGATAATTACCCTCGTAAACACAAACACATCGATGACATAAAATTCGTGATAACGACTATCAATGTTCAGACGGTGGAGCCTAGCATGGCCTGGCGGTCAGGAGACGATGCCACCCAGTTTCTCCACTCCTTCCACTGAGAATACGTAGCACTGGACTTGAGTCCCTGATATCTAACTGTTGTAAAATCCGTGACTTGTTCCCAAGGTTTCCGTGTGTCCGACTCAGTGCTTGCACTGCTTCTGAGGAAACGGCGAGCAACGCTTCCGTAGACGGGGGACGTATCCCATCCTGCTTTTCGCATCAAACTTTCTATCGTCTCTTCCTTTGTCCAGCCTTGTTCCACCGGTACGTCAGGGAGGTAAGTGGCGCCATGACGTCGTCCACGATGCGTGAAAGAGATGCGGATTCCATGAGTGCCTAGGACCCAATCCATGGCATGGGCACAGGTTTCGAACGACGAGAGAAGCGTAAGGGAGCAGGAGAGGGCGGGCATAGTAGAGGATTGTATGGGCGAAAAACGAGTATCCTCGAAGGCGCTGGCATTTTATTAGCAACCTTTTCCAGAAAGTGTATTTGGGGAATTCCGTTAGCCTGTGAGGAAATCACGTACGAGGAAAGAGCATAAGATTTCAGTCCCGAAGAAAGATCCTGTGGTTCAAATGTTCCGATACAGCCACGAAGCTGCTTGTAGCCGTCTCTGTTAATGAGATTCCAAGTTACAAACAAGGGATATTGAGTGTCAGCGGTGCTGCGGCACATAACACTATAAGTTTTAGGTTGAGCAGACAGAGAGGGAGAAAGGGTACTTTGGGAGGTCATAGAGGTGGCCGTCGTGAGGGCGGAGCGAGATGAAGTGGCAGATAAGGCAGAAGGGGTGGAGGAATTGGAAGACCCAGACGAAGGCAGACCTTGAAGACGAGAGATGCTTGGAAGCTTGAGTGGTGCCGGTCGGCTTGTTGTTTCTTGTCGACTATGTCCTAAATCATCAACCTCGTCATTTCGTAACTCTGCGTCGCTGTCGTCTCCAATATCACCCTCTCCGGCTTGTCCTTCTGCACTGTCTGAAAATCCTTCCCACTCCTCTTCTTCCTCTCCTATATCGAAATCACCAGCAGCATTTGCCGAGACGGACTTGAAAGCAACGCCCTTAGACTTTTCATGTACTTCCCACAAGACCTCTATAACGGAGAGGCTTGGGGCACTCGTGCCATGAAATGAGGCTGATAGGCACTCGAAGCAATAGTAACAATGGGCTGGAGAAGCCATGAGCCAGGGGGGATGAGAGATTCGAAAGCCAACTACCGTTCCGTGTCTCGAGTAGGAGGCAGCAGCAATGTTGGTTCCCCGACGCAAGATATCAACGTCCTGAGGGCCGTCGAGCAAAGTGGGGGAGGGCCAGGGGCACCAGCTTCACGAACACAGCGGGAGTTGGTATAGATTCTGCTGCAGAAAGGTGATATTTTGCTATTTGATAGCAAACCTCGAGCGTCCCGATGTTATGCTGGAAATAAATGAACTTGCTGGCCCTCCCGAAGAAGGCTGATATCCTCTTGACTCTAGCTGTGGGTGTTGAAGGGAAGTGTTCAAGCGTTCCCCGCGTCATCGTCGACAAATCCCCTGGTGCACGTGCGCTCCGAGGGCCGTTTGCACTGTTTGCCTTTGCTGCATGCTGTCATGTTTGTCATGTTTGCACTCTAGTTAACGTCGGTCCATCACGACGACGACACTAGTCTGAATTCTCGCATGTCGCCAAAATGCTATGGAGCCGTTGACCAGTCTTCATATTCCTACTAATTACTACAAGCATATCATATTTACAGAATCTGCAATCAAAGCGACAGCTGAAAACTGGTGTCGTGGAATTGAGTCGATATTCCTCCGCTAGAGGGGAGGGACACACCAGGTCTAATTAGAGAAGCTTGGTGTCGTAGCCGACATTCTCCTTGAATGGTTGGCGGTAATTCCGACAGCGAGGAAAGTTTGGTCAACAAGAGTATTTGCTCAAACTCTTGAATGCCAGCACTGAGTTGAGATAAGAGATGCTTGAATAATTAGATGTCCAGGTTGGGAGACGGACTCTCGCCCTGATTGAGGTATGCGTGGTTGAAGCCAGGCAATCAAGGTTAGACTGCCTAATTCTCCAAGCCACGTACCAAGCGCTATTATTAAAGATAGAAAAGGGTATAGGAGTTAGAAAGCATATTCAGTTAGGTCCGGGTTGTTTAACCATCTTTTGCAAATTCAGAAATGGATCTTTCAGGAGTTCCAATGGCGTGCTCCTCTCCGACGGTAGCCATGCCAGCATTCTTCTAATAAAGGAGATGAACTCATCTCTGTCCTCTTCTCCAAGGGATGGAAGGGTGTCTTCTAGTTTGCGCTGCGGTAGGAGGTCATCATGGAGAAATTTCCCTGGTTCGAAATATTTAGCACATGTATTAGTCCTTCAAATGTTCGGCTATCAATAGTTCCTTACCTTGAGCGTCAAAATATGGCCCTCCAAAGTAATCGCGTGCAGTGCGATAGTTTGTCCCTCTGGAGTCATGTCCAGGCTCACCCCAAGGAGTTTGCGAATTCTCCTCTGAAAGTCTGAGCAGCTCTAGTGGCGGTGGACCGAGTAAGGCAATCATCTCTGCAATATGGTGTTGCGGGCTGTATTCTCCCTTGTCATTCTTCGTGTACTGGAAAAGCTCCTTGTTTTCGACCAAATTCCACATCTGCAAAGACAAGGGACAACAAGGTCAGCGAAAGGGTGACTGAAGACATTGCGAGAGGCGACTCATCTCACCAGGACCCCAAGGTTCCAAATATCCGCGCTATACGTCCAGCCACAACCTAGTATGACTTCTGGAGAACGAAAGTAATCAGGCTGTATCGGGTGATGGCCCAGTTCTCCGGGCTCTAGGCGCTTCGAAAGTCCAAAATCAACTATCTTGGGTAAGAACTGTCTGGAAGGCTTTAAAGGTCCCAGATTGTTGTGAGACAGATATACTGTGCGACCAGAAGAATCTTTCTTCTGTTGCATTGGAAGTTGAAGGTATTGGTCTTCAAACTCTTTGACAACGTTTTGATCCTCAAGCGTCACCATAATGTTATCGAGTTTGAGATCTAAGGAAACGGTGTCAGGCCATGTCTTCGATCGAATTGGTTGACGATGAGAAATCGAGAAACAAAGCAGGGAGCTTCCCATACCTGTATGCACAACTCTGCACTCGGAATGAAGATAATCCAACGCTGCGAGGAGTAAATATGTGTAGTTTCTTATAAGGGGTAGGGGTAACCTGTCGCCTTCCAAGCGCATTCGTAGCATCCATAGCGGCTCCCTAAGGGGCTCGTATACAAGACATAAATGCTTGCCATGGGGCCCTGCTACCTCAAAGCTGTCGATATGAGTCCGAATAAATCTATACCCTGCACTGGCCGCGTTTGTCGTAGCAATATGCTGCTCAATATCTCGCTCATTTTTGGTCTCGAGGGCTAGGCCACTCTTGCAATTGCCGACTTTCAAAGTCGAGAACAGTTCATCCTGCCATTTAAACCTAGATAAACATAATTATACATGTGCTAAAAAAATGCTGCAAAACGCTCTTTGGGCCCCCTGGGTATTTATAGAAAAATCGCAATGCCCACCGTTTGACATCTCGCGCAAGCCACACAGTGGAGCACTTCCCCCATCCCAGTTTGGTCAACAACTGGTAACAGTCGTTAAATATGTCTCCAAGAGAGGCAGGGTGATAGTTGGCGGAATCATAGCCGGGGCATATCTCTTCGTCCACAATTTGGTCAGCTGGAAGGATCTGGCCATTCAGGGAACTGCTCAGACCCCAGGGGCGAGCTCGAACCCAAAGCAGCCGCTTGCATGACACAATGTAGTTGCCCTTCAAAGCAGAGATGCGAAAGCGCAGTAGGGACGTCATCCTCAAGAGGGAAGCAAGCAACTTTCGAGGTCGGTGGACGATGTGTAGCACAGCGGCTATTCTTCGAATGTGAGTGCAAGCGGCTATCAATACTAGTGAGTTGGCAGTTGAAAGCAAAGCGCAAAGGTTTCTCCCCTAGCGATATTGCTTTCACCCTCACCCGTCTGCGCCTTGGCACGGCGCGATGCGAGTTGGCCGCGGACTTGAGCGATGTTGAAAGCAGGACGGAGTAATTTTGCAGTCATGGCCCCGGGGAAGCATATCGGGGAAGCAATTTCGCGGTACCCATCTTAACGAGTTATATTACCGGATTGGCTGTCAGAATACGTTTTTCCGGTAACAATACCGTAAGCTTATGATACGAAGACTGAAACCATCGATTTTGCGTCGTGAATTGTCATGGGGTTCGAGCATCGGATATCAACAAGACATGAAGGCGTGCTCCTTTGTTTCCTGTTTACGACAGATACCGAAGAGAGTTTCCACTGCAATTCAACAAAGCATTCAAAAATTTTGACAATCATGTTACCCTCTGACAATACTCCGGATGCTGTTGCAGAGCCAGCTGAGCAAGGGCTCCTCGAGTGAGCGGGAGCGTTTGGACGCCGAACGGAGCTTTGAAAGCACATGGAACTTAGTAGCCATCAATTCAATCGGAAACCGTGTCAATGGCGAAGACTGAGTGTTAGCATACGGCTCCAATCGCAAATCCTTGACATGATGACGTTTTTACCACACAAAGAACAGAATTGAACCATTATAGCCACCAGGATCGCCCCCTAATGGTGACTTCAATCAACATCTGATCATGTCGGATCACTAGTCACAAACATGACGACGCCTTGTCTATCAAACGTTCAAGCTGAGATTGAAGTCAGGCTTATGGCGAAAAGCGGTCTTGCGTGGAATACTCTGCGCCGCCTTGAAAGCCGTCTTGCCTCAAACAAGCCCCGTCTCAACTTCGTCTCAGGGCCCAAACCTCCTTATCCCTTTGAACTGGCCGGATCGTCGAACAGCCCATCCCATCTCAAATGGCCTTGGAAACTGTTCCAAATCCTGCTTAGTCTGCGGGAAGCTTTACGCGGCTGTACCTTGAGACTCGAAAACTTCCGCTGCAGTTTCTACATATGCCGAAGCTTGCATGGATTTTTCCGCTCTTGACCATTTTCATGTACCCGCTGCAACAGAGCTGTGACTGAAGCTGTCTGATCGAACCATCATGGAGCAAATACAGCCTCAAAAATGGACTGACATAAGCCTTGGATACCCCTCATGACAAACATCCTATTTAAGTCCCGAAGCGAGGCGGTATGAAATAGTCTGGCCCTTCCCATCGTTGTTCAGAAGACCATTCACTTGCTGTCCATCTTTTTTTACTACTGAAGATTCCTTTGAACTGTCCTCCAAACCACAGTCGCAAGCCGGCATTCTGACATCCTCATCAGAACTCAATCGTTCCAAGCACAAGCCGTAACCTCAAGCAAAATGAAGTTCTCACTTGCCATTATTTCTCTTCTCGCTGCTGCCGCCTTGGCCGTGCCAGTGACTCGCAAGCGTAAGTAGGGTTGCACTACCTCAGAAGACCATCTACTGAACTTTTTATTGCACATAGGAGGCGATACCCAGCCAGTCATGACCAACGGCAGCAAAGAGATCGTGCCATTCGACAGCGAGGGCGTCGTTGCTAACCCATAATCTCATATATCGATCGATCGACGTGAACGGGATAGCAGGCCATCGTCCCAGTGAAGGGATGAAGGGGTGTGTACGATTTTGCAGATGTTGGAAGAACTCACTGTCCAAATTCTGACGACTGGTGGCGTGGATATCACGATTTTCGAGTTGAATTCGTGCGAAATTCGACGCCCAACTTGAGGGACAGGACCTCTTTTTCCTTTTAACTTATTTCTTTTATGTCTGTTTCTCAGGTTCATACAGAATATATACCACTGGTTTTTGGTTTTCATCCACGATCTGGCTTGGGTATTTGCATGCCCATTAATCCCAGTAGATTGCTCCCCGGGCCTGCAGCGCCGCCCTGGCTGCGCAGACTCTCAAGTAAATTCCGTGCCAAATTGATATCGACATTTGAGTCATCATACTCTTCTTCATCGCTCTCGTTGGCGTCGGCCACGTCCCGGATAGGCTCCTTGCCCTTGACTGACCGGCCTTTACGCTCTGATTCTTCTCGCAGAGCTCGGTTCGGGTCTAAAACTCCAGCCTTTTTGAGTTCAGCTTCCATTTGTTCTGACAGCTCCTGTATTTCTTTAAGCTCCTCGTCGTCCTCATCTTCCGATTTCGGCTCCGGCTCTTCTTTCTTTTGGATGTTCTCTTCTTCGTCGCTAGGTTCGAAGTCTTCTTGTGCGAATTCCTGCCGCTTTCGAAAGAGTTCTTCTCTCAAAGCCCTATTCGAGTCAATGATCTCGGACTCTTTTAGCATCGGCTTCGCCTGCTTTGGTGGTATCGTATTCCGCTTTGTGGCTCTTTTTACATCTTCCTCTTCACTTGACTCAAGTTCCTCTACCCGGGTATCTATTCGCGGTCCAGTGACATTGCTCGAACCTGCGGGTGGTAAACCCATCATTTCTTTCATCATCCTTGAGAACTCTTCCTCGTCAAATGACACCTCTTTATCTTCACCATCACTGCTCATGTCCTCCTCGTCAACCTCGCTGTCATCCGAATCGTCGAAAAACTCTGCTCCCTCGTACCCAGCGCTTTCATCATTCAAGAAATTTTCAAACTGCGCGACCATTCTCTGAAGATTTTCTTGTGCTGCTTTGTCACCAAATTCACCAATCTTCGAGTTGCCATTAGCCGTGGCCCCTTTCCTCCCTGCAAGCTCCTTCTCCAAGTCCTCAAAATTGATGTCGAGCCACGATTCGTCATCTTCCTGGTGACTCCACTCCTTCTCGATTTCTTCGTTGCTTGGGAGTTGTTCGTCACCTGTTTCAAGGTCCTCGAGTAACATCTTTATCTCCCTGACAACTGGTTTATCCTGATTCTGCGGATCAAATAATAGCATTTCAAAGCCACATGTCAATTTCATTCCCAATTCGGCACGACTGTATTCTTTTGACTCTGTATCCGACGGGAGAACTCGCTTCCATTGTGCAGGAGGATCAAAGTCTTGACTCCTGAGCTGTGCAAAGCCAGGCTTGGTGAATTTGATGCTGACGGTAACGAAGTCCTCCGGCGGAAACGTTAGTAACTTTTCATTCTTATCTTTGGAATGCAGCGCTCGTAAAGACACGGGGTCGCGAACGTAGAACGCCTCTACGGCGGGTGAGACATATCCCGGTTTTAGGTGCAGGAGGTAGGCGATGGTACGGGGAACGGTGACTAGAGATGAGTGCATGTTTTTATTTATTTGGTCAGGATAATTTCGTAGGCGGTAAAAAGCTTCCTCCTCAACAGCTGCGGACCGCATGAGTCTCTTGGGCTCTGTAAGAATGATTTTCCTCGCATCGCTAAACGTCAACTTTTCCGACACTGTGTTCTTTACGTCTTTCGTTGCTCCTGGCTTGATGATGACCACCTCTCCTTTGTGAATCCAGACTCTGTTACTCGCCATCTCCGGCTCAAGCGTCTCAAGCCATGGTGGCAGTGTAGCGGCAGCTTCAACAAGCAAAAATTGGCCATCGCTGTCTGATACCTTAACCCAGAGATCGTCGAACTGGCGCGTTAGCTCGCGCAGAATGTATACGATTACCCATTCATCTTCGATGGAATCACCAAACCCCGTTCGGCCCCGGAGCAGGTTCACGCCTATGAAGCAGCAAAACATCAACATGCGTTCATAAGATTGGGTCGATATTTGTCAATGACAAACCTGCTCACCATCTTCTTTTGTGAGCTCTAGCTTAAAGCTGTCGCGCTGCCATATATAATCTTTCAGGTATTTTTTGGCAAGCTCAGACGCTGCCTTTTGAACTTTGGTCAATGCTGCGCGGGACGCCACTGGTTCATCTTCAGATCCTGGGCTCGCGTCCTTGGGGATGCAGTAAAGTGAGTACTCTATGCAGTCATCGGGAAGCTCAGGTTTTGGTATTGGACGAAACGATGACTTGAACCATTCAATATCTTCCTGGGACATAGGCGCCATGGTACTTTTCTCGTGTGATGTGACCATTCATGGAATCCTCAACCTGTGAGCACTGTGAGACCGAAAAGGTGTTACGTAATATCGCTCTCCCGGCACGTGACCCAATATAAATTTCCAACCTGGTTGCTAGGAGTTGCTTTACTATCATTTAGATCTCAATCTGTCATAAACGTCATTCTGTTGAGAAGATTATCCTGTACTATGTAGAAGAGAAGAGGAAAGAGAAAGAAAAGTCTGCAAATATGTACACAGAAGGGTATTTCTCAAAATATGTGACAATTCGATTCAGCAATGTTCCAGTCATGGCTGTGATGTTTCAAGAAGATAATGTCAATCAGAGAGCAGACCAAGCCAGTCAGTTACTATGTGTATCCTCCGTTAGCAAGGACCGAATTGTATTTGCCTTGATCGGCTTTGTCAAGAACAAGTCGACGCCGCTTGCGGACGCCTCAGCCTTGTTCTCCTCGCCGCTGAGACCAGTTAGCGCGAAGACCTTGCATCGGGGCACCACAGCCTCAGTCTCTAGCCGCCGTATCTCCCGGGTGGCCTCGAACCCGTTCATGACTGGCATGGTGATGTCCATAAACACCACGTCAAAACGCGCGCTGTTTAGTGAATTCTTGTACATCTCGACTGCCTCTAGGCCGTTGCTTGCTGTTACAAAGGTATGGTTTAGCTTGCGAGCCAGGTGGGCGAGGACCTTGATGTTAATAGGGTTGTCGTCCACAAGCAGAAGATGGTGTGTCGCGGCTACTGGTGGAGGCATCTTCTTTGGATCTATCGTTAGAGGTGTTTTGGTGTCTGGTAGGGGTATCTTTGTTGTTGCATCTGGTTCCGGGGCTGGCTTTGTTGTATCCGGTGATGGCCGCCTCTGGGGCTTGTTCCGTATCGGCAATGCTGGCAATGGGTGTTCGTTAGTGGATTGTTTGCCTGCCTCTGGCGGCATGTCAGACGCTAGGGCTGCTCGGAGGACCGAAGCGAGCCTCTTCGGTCCAATTGTATGGTGCAAGTGAACGCGGTCTTTCTGTTTAGGACACGCCCCTGATCCACAGAGTAACACCAAAGGCGCAACTGAGACGTCACTCTGGTTGCAGTCTATGATGTAGACGTCTGCTTTCGCGCCGGGACTGACCACCTCCATACCGAGGAGCGCAGCTGCAGCTCTGATAGCCTTATCAAGTGTTGGGCCGTTGGGCTCTTTAGGAGGAACAAGACACACTGTCCGCCCATGGAGGTCCGAGAAGTCAGGATGCCCTGTGATGTTGTCCAGCTGCGTGGTGAGCGGAACCAAAACCTCGACGGACGTCCCGACGCCAAGGGAGCTCTTGACGTTGATGGTGCCACCAATGTTGCGGACTAGCTGTTGGACGATGCTGAGGCCCAGGCCCATGCCTGGCGCGTGGCGGTCCTCTTGCGAAAACGGTGTAAATAGGTGGTACTTGAGGTAGTCTGAGGTCATGCCAAGGCCTGTATCCTCCACCGTAAACGAGATGTAGCTGGATGCGTTGCCAGCGCGGTCTGTCCGCTTGACAACGTTGAGTCCGACCTCAATGCGGCCAGAATTCGTGTACTTGAAAGCATTCCCAAATATGTTCATGACGATCCGCTTCCAAGCGCCGACGCTGAGAGGAAGTTTCCACGGGTATTTCGCTATTTGTACCGTGATGAGCAAGGAATCTGTATCACGTCGTAAAAAGTAAGCTCCTTGGCGGGTTGCGGTCTGCTTGTCGGCGACTGCCCCTGACTGCCCCATCCGGACAACCTCGACGACGTCCTCGACCAACTCGCCCAGGTCCATGACCTGTATCTCCTGCATCGGCGATGTTGAATTGTGGCTGGTACGTGTCACGATCGCGTGGTCGAGCAGGTTGTTGAATGTATCCAGCAGCGTCGACGCGCACGAGTCAAGCATGTCCATGGTCGGGACGAGGGAGTGGTCTATCGCTTCGCGGAGCATCCCGCTGCAGCCCATGATGCCGTGGAGAGGGCTTCGCAGCTCGTGGCTGAGCGACGAGACAAAATCTGATTTGGCGCGGCTTGCCGCCAGAGTCTCGAGGCGCGAGACCTCGGCCATGACCGAATTGCCAAACGCGGCGACCAGGCCAATGTCGGCCGCGCCCATCGCACGTGTCGGGTCCTCAACCCAGCCGAGGGCCGCCGCGTACCAGCACTCGCGTTGGAAATGCCACAGCGGAAGAAAGATGACATATTTGGCAGTGGGTAAGGTGCGGAACAACCCCGCCACGTCGTTCCTCAGGCGAATGCTTTCTTGATCTGCTGCGGACTTGGAATTAAATGGCTTTCCAACCCCGTAGCAGTCGTCAATCGGGCCGAGCTCGTCAGCGGTGAACACATGCCCGTCGGGGTACGCCCTGATGAACCTTTGTAGCGTCAACTCCGGGATCTGCGTCTGGGTCGAATGTGTGACCGTCTCACCCTCTGGGCCCAGGGCAGACTTGACTATCGCGCCGCAGAACGGCCCTTCGACGTCAGGTTCTTGTCTGTCGAGCGCCGACTGATCCGGCCTATCGACGTAGGAGCTTGGCACGGCGTCGAGGAACATGAAGCCATCCATCTCCATCGAGTGGCGGACGGTGGCTGCCGCCCTGAAGAAGGCGGATTTGATGTTCGCCGAGCTGATGAAGCCTTGTGGTGCGGCACGTGGCGAGGTGCCATCTCCATTTGCGGATGAGGTTGTGACGAGCATCTGCTCCATGGAGTTCTCGTCTTCCTCCCTAGCAGTCGTCGGGGGCGTCTCGCACGGCTCCTGTCCAGAGCGGAGCGAGAAAGCAGACGGTGCGGACTGTGAAGAGTCGCCAGACGTAACTGTGTTCAAGGGTGGCCGCCCGGAGCCTGACGACATCGTGTCGTCGTCCAGCTTGGCCGGGGCCCTGTGAATGTGATTCAAATTGGCTTGTGGCCTCGTGGCCGTCTCTTCTCGGATGAAACCGCTCAAACCCTGAATTAGTCGCTCGGCCCGGTCCCGGCTCTGGCGTATCCTCACGTTGTCGAGGTGGGCCATGATGGCGGCGGCAATCTCATTCATAATCCCAACGACGTGGTCATTGTCAAAGTCATTCAGGCCGCTATCAACTACGCAGTAGCTCCCCAGGAGATAACCCAGCGGGGACACGAGAGGAACCTCGAGATATGAGGTGAAGTAGGGGTAAGCCGTCACGTACGGCCGGTGCATGTAGCTAGGGTGCGTGCGGAAGTCGTTGATGATGTATCGAGTTCTGTTGGCAATCACGTCTGGCCCTGTCTGCACCCACTCGCCCGTCTCGTCCATAAAGGCCTTCATGGTGGCGGGGCAGACACCATCACAATTCCGTATCTTGCAAACGCCTATCCCCAGAGTGTCGCCAGGATCGCACTTCATGTCGACTAGCGAGTGCGTCCTGGTCATTTCACTCACGACATACTGAAACTGGCGGTCGATGAGAGACACGAAGGCGCGGTCCACCCCGAGGCGCAAGGCCCCCATCTGGGTGAGGCCATTGAGAATAGGGTCAGGATTGAGGCCAGGCGTTGCCGCAAAGGCAGTCGGTAGACCCGGCGGAAAGGAGGCTGCAGAGAGATAGCTAGTGATTATGTGAGTTAGCAGCTGTTCTCCGTTGGCTAAATTTGGTGAATGACCTTACGCTGCAATCTCACGCTGTCTCGCGCGCTCTGAGCTCTCCACCTCAACGCAAGTCACGGCGGAGACGGGCTGTCGGTCGATATCAAGCACGGACATGGTGATGGGCAGCCGCAAGACGGCTGTCGATAATTGCGGCTGTTTTGCATGGCCGTGTGAAACTGGCGCATGGAGCCCTTCATGAAGTATTTTTTTCTCGCAGAGGCAAAATGTGGTTTTTGGCTTGTATCAGGATTGTAACGTCACTAACGACCATCCAAGTTGAACTCTTGAGTGTTTTTTCGATTTTGACGTCCAGGTCACGTGCATCGACGATAGGACGAAAACGACCTTCCTGTCAACTAACTACCTATCCGTACCTACGGCGGTCGTTTAACTGCACCGCTGCACACAGAGAGGTGAGCATTTTAATCTGTGGCTTGAGGCCTCGTGGCTAACTTGACGATAGGAATGATATAAAAAGGAAAAGCGAATGTAGAAGAGTTGCAGTGCCGAGCATAGGACTCTGGAGACCAGTTGCATCCCTTGTTCTCCACGGCTTGCCGCTGGGAATTCCGTGTAGCGGCGAGTCTGGTCGGTTGCGAGCTTCGGATGGACCGTTGACCAACGGCTGGGCTGGGAGCAGTTGACTTCGCTGAGTCCCTTGCCGTCGTTCTAGCAGCCGGGCCGCCGTTACAGCTGTTTAGTCTGAAAGAACTCGTTGGTTTCCTGCAATCATTTGCCGAATAACTGAGCTCCCTGAACGGTAAGATGGCGAAGAGGGAGTTTTGGGCAGACGACGACTTCGGCCGCCTTTTCCATATAAACTTGTCAATTTGACGTCCCAATTCCGGTATATGAGAAAAAGTCGTACATAAACTGCCTTTTAATCTGTTTTTTCTAAGGGTCCTGGGTTTAGACTATCTTTGCCCACCCACCGGCGAATTTTCATTGAAATCGAAGGCGTTTTGGTGTTTTAGGTAGCTTTGGTAATAGGAATGTCTCAAATGACTTGATATTCAACCGCCATTACAGTGTACTAGGATCTGGGCAGCTCCCGAACTTTCAGCGTACGTGTTAAACCTATTCAACTAGATATAAATCACAGATTATCCTTTGCTCAATTATGGTTGATGTTGAGGTCCTCAGTCAAGAGTCGCGGTCCTCCGTATCTGTGTATCACAGTATTGAAAATAACCACGACTTACGCGGTCATGTGACATCAGGTGATCAAGCTCCGGTCCGACAATCTCCCGCTCCACGTCATTCGAAAATTACTGGCTAAACCTAAAACGGCTAGAGGTAAACAGACGTCCCAAATCATACAACACGTCCCCTTCGATGGATATTCCCACCACGAGCATTTGAAGCCGCGCCGGTTCGCTGAACACGTCGATATGCATATATAAGCTGGCGGGAGACTTATACTAACAAACAATTGCTCCAGAAAATGGCGTATAATTATATTGACACGCCCCGTACCGAAGTCGGGAACGCGACGTACTTGACCAACGGCCTCCGAAGTACGACGCGACATAACCTCTCCGCCTTAGATTCAGTCGAGAACTCGTTCCTATCCCCTTCCGCAGACAGAGACCTACTTAAGACGGCAGAAAAGCGGCGGAATCGTAAAAGTGGTGATTTTGCGCTCCGCACCCCACGAGCCGGCGCAGCTCCCCGATCCACGAAGAATGGCCTGCAGAGTCGGCGGAATCTTCCCAACACAGCGCCCCAAAAGGGCGAATTTACACCACTTATGAAGAGCGTGACGAAGAACAATTTTTTACGGAATGCGGGAAGGGGTGGCCCCGAAGTTCCCGCCTATTTGCAGGACGATTACAGGGATCCGAACACACCAGGCCTACCGAGGATAGATGGTAGCGAGATTTATGAAGATGGGTCTATGAACTCGATACACGACGACGATGCGACACCCGTTCCTCAAGTCGCAAGCAGCAGTCCAGTCAGTTCGCCTTTGCCAGGGTTTTCGGGACGGAATGGTCGTGGAGGGATTATTGGAGATGAGAACATGATGACCTTGAAAGAGCAAGAACGCGTACGATGCTCTTTTACCACAACTATTTGAGGTATAAAGGCAGGCATGATGCTGACGATTTGTGCAGGCGATAAACCGTCTCGAAAAAGACAATTGGAACCTCAAGTTGAAGATTCACTTCCTCGAGGAAAAGCTGGAAAAGGCCAACCCGAACCTGAACCAAACCGCTCTGAAAGAGAACATTGATCTGAAGATTAGCGGGAAAACGATGGAGCGGGAATTACACAGGTGCAAGAAAAATCTTACGCGGGCTGAACGGAAAGCGGAGGCATGTCAACGAGAACTCGAGGAATTCCACGAACGATGGAAGCAAAAACAATCGGACGGTACTTTGCAGAAAGAGTTGGGCTGGATGAAAGACGAAATTGAGAGCAAAGACCTGGAGATTAAAGAACTGCACGACGAGCTGAAGTCCGTCAAGGAAAAAGAGTCGGGCGAGTTACAAGAGTTGCGCGATCAGATCACCGATTTGGAATACAACCTCAGGGAGAAGGAGCGGCTCTTGGACCAAAAGGACGAGGAGATAGAAGACTTGAAGGAGAAAGAGCAGGAAGAGCATAGCTCGGTCACTGAGCTTGAGGCCCAACTAGAACGCGCCAAAGACCAAATCAACGAACTCAAGGATAGTATCGAAAAATTGAAAACTGAGTCCCAAGAGTCTGAGGCCGCAAGTCATCAGGCGATTGAGGAACGAAATCGAGCAGTCGAAGATTTGAGGGAACTTCAAGACGAAATGGCCAATAAATCCTTCTATACGAAGGGGCTTAGCCGTCAACTAGAAGACAAAGCCAGTGCGTTGGAGGACGAAGTTACCACACTACGGCAGCAATTCGACGCCGCACAAGAAGAGTTAGAAAGCAAAAAACGTGCAGAGCGTCAGCTTGAGCGACAGCTTGATGACCTTCGACAAGAGCATGCTTCCGAAAAAGCTAGGTTTCAAGACGAGATTGAGTTAGTCCGACATGAGCGCGACCTGGCGAGGAGGGAGCGGGATTCAATCTCATCTCGTTTGAATGAAGCTGAAGATGAACTTGGAGCAAAAGGCGACGCCAAAAGCCTTCTACAAATGCGACATGATGCGTTAACGAATGAGTCCCAGGGCCTGCAAAGAGATCTTGAAAGGGCGCGAGCTGCGGTCGCTGATCTAGAGCACCAAATCTCAGATGAGAAACAAAGGTCGTTCGATAACATTGAGGAGCTCAAATCGCAATACAGGGACGAGATTGATCGCCTTCACGATGACATTGAGTCATTACAGCGCAAGATCGAGGACAACGAAGCCCGCTTTGATATCGACCGGGACAAGTGGGAGAGTACCAAACGGACACTGGAGCTTCAAAGACGTCAGGCGGAACAGCAGGCTAGCGGGTACAAACGAACAATCGAAAGACTTCACCAGACCGAAAACTCGCTATCTGGCAAGGAGAAGAAATTGCAGGACCTGATCGACAATGAGCAATATCAACGGGCGCAGGAAAAGGAGCTGCTGAATCGGCAGATCAAGGAGCTCAACGATGATATCGTTTCAAGACGGCAAACTATCGAAGATCAAAGAGCTGAGCTATTCTCTCTGAAGGAAGAACTAAGAACTGCCAAACGAGATGTTGAAGCCATGAACGAGAGGATCCAGAATTTAGAAGATGACAAAATCGTTCTACAAGCAGAGTTGGAGCAAGAACAGCAGCTTGGCCAAGATCAACGGAAGAATGGTTCCTCAGAACTGGAGAAGCTACTGCAGGCTTCTATTCGCGATAGACAGACCCTTCGTAGTCGGCTCGCGGATATGGAGGTAGAACTAAACGATCTTCGAGCTACAATTCCAGAAATTGAAGCCGACCGCGACGAGCTGAAGAGCCAATTGAAGCGAATCCACAGCCAGGTGGATGAAACTTACAGACTGGACCAAGAGAAACTCGACTTACGAAAAGCCAAGTTGCGGCTCGAAGGCGAACTCAAGCGGTTGAAGGAAGAAAGGGATCTCTTGATTGAATCGAAGGATGGACTGAGAAACGAGCTCGATGCTGAAATCAAAAGATCTGCAGCTGAAGAGAATAGATTATCAGCAGAGATTGATCGATTGCAAGATAAACTCTTTATTGCATCCGAAAAACGAGATCGTGAACTTGCGTCCGCAAAGGGCAAGGCCGAGCGACTTGAGAAGCGTGCCAAAGACCTTGAAACCGTTATTGAACAGCAGAGGCCGGATGAGCCGGACATTGCACCCCTTACATCTGACTCCTCCATTCTCCGACATCACCTCGACGAGGCCCGTAAGAAGGAACGAAGTGCCCGTCAGCGTGAATCCGACCTCCGATCTTCTATTCGTCAACTCAAAACTCGCATCACTGAACTAGAAGCCGAGAATCATGAGTTACAGACGCAAAAGTTCGATTCATTGGCTATGGAAGGCGGCTTATCACCCTCGTCCAGGTTCCAAGACGAGATGCGTAAACTTCGTGGGCAGGTTCTAGAAGCGCATAAGAAGATGAAGGAGTTGCGCTCGAAAAACAATGAACTTCAGCGCTACGCGATGATGGCGGAGGAGCGGAAGGACCTCCATGAGCTGCTAAAATCTTCAACCCTCGAAGCCGAATCCTTGTCTGTGAAGTTGGCCGAACGCGAAGCTCGCGTCAATGAACTACGAAATCATCTCCGTCGCGTCCGCGAGGAACGTTCTCTATCGAAAAAGGAAGCAGATGCGGCAAATCGCCAACTCCAGGTATTGCAAGACAAGTATGATATAGCGCTGGACGACATGGCATCGCGAGCGGAGAAAAAAGGACGACACGAGAAGGAACTTAAAGGCCTAAGCAAGGAGATTCTATGGCTCAGGGCCAGATTATCGAGAGAAGAGAAATTCAGGAAGGATCTTGCGTGGAGTAAGGGTATCATGGAGCTTGGGGAGCGGGTTAGAGTTGCTTGGTACGTTTCTCTTTACCGTCGTAATTCCTTATGGGACCACATCACAACCAGTGCTAACAGGTTCTCTACAGTAATGAGATGGATCTGAAAATGATTGCGGAAATGGGTGTTGAACCTGGCATGGCCGAGTCGAAGCTCAGTGCGAGGAGGAAGTTTAGAAGTGCAGCCTTTGCGGTCATCGCAGCCACTCGCATGCAGAAGATGGCATCAGAGTGGAAACGAACGCGAAGGATTGGCGAGGGACTACGGAAAGCAAAGAGTGAGGTGCTGAAGAGAAGAGAGATGGCTAGGAGATCCTCTGCATCCAACCTGAGAGTGGATTGATTTTGGACATATCGTTTCTTTGTTTTGTTGGCTTTTTGGAGCGTGCAGATGATATCCTCTTATTGTTGATTCGGTCTTGGGTACTATGATATTTTTCCGCGACGATCTTGAGGAGTTTGGGACCTAATATCGCACCGGCGCTGAGATTGTCTCTGGTCTAGAGAAAGGATATCGTTATATTGGCACCCACATCCTTGTTCTTGAAACTGCGTGCCAGCACGGAGTGAAATAAAAGGCATTAGTAGCAACTGACT
Organism: Aphanoascus verrucosus; assembly: GCA_014839905.1. Classification (NCBI taxonomy): domain Eukaryota; kingdom Fungi; phylum Ascomycota; class Eurotiomycetes; order Onygenales; family Onygenaceae; genus Aphanoascus; species Aphanoascus verrucosus. Next base: position 74,554 of record JACRYM010000055.1, read on the forward strand.
TGACGTTACTAAACATCGCTCATTATCATAACCAGGAACGTGGCATGCTGAAAACCTGGGAGAGGAACATATATAAAAGGAGTTCTGAAGCAGACGGTAGGTTTGAAATCTCATCTTGCTTTCTTCAGAGGGACAAACGGCTTTATCTTCCCAAAACAAACGCCTAGAACACAGTGGATCTATGGCATTGCGACACGCAAAGAAAGAAAAATTCAGACTTGATAAAGATTCGAAAACTAAGCGCCCTCACTGCCAAACTTCTTCGTCCATTCTTCGTTCTTTTCTAGATCTTCTGGGCTCACGGTCGGTCGAGAGGATTTGATAGCTTTGACGAAGTCTCTGAGTAAAAGAGGAGGTTCAAGGAGTTTATCGGCATCAAGGTCCACCCAGGACATTTCAGCTGCTCCTGGATCACCTGGAGAACAGGGAGTGAGCTTTTCCTGACCATCTACAAGAACCTGTTATGATAGATTAGTACCTCGCGGCGCCTAATATGCAAGCAAACTGCGGACAGGAGGATACGAACCTTTTTATAATGCGTAGCCGACTGAATCTTCCTTACAGGTTGCATCAAAGCATCCTGGACTGCGATACTAATATCGCTCCCAGAATATCCCTCTGTCATCTCAGCTAGTGTTCGATAATCTGCGGACGTCAGTTCACATGGTGTGGTGCCGACATTTAACATGAACATCTTCATTCTTGCAGCTGTGTCGGGTAAGCTGATGTGTACTCTGCGCTGGAATCGTCGACGAATAGCCATATCCAACTGCCAGGGGATATTTGTGGCACCAAGAATCAATACTCCTTTGGTATCATTCCCAACACCGTCCATCTGAACGAGCAATTCGGTCTTTATACGACGTGATGCCTCTGATTCAGCTTCTCCACGCGGTCCACAGAGAGCATCAATCTCGTCAATGAATATAATCGCTGGTTTGTTTTCCCTCGCCATGTTAAATAGCTGTTTTACGAGTCTGAAATATATCAAAATTAGTTCAGACCAAAACGGAAGCAATTTCTGTCATATCCCTTACCTCTCACTCTCACCCATCCATTTCGAAACGAGATCACTGCTGCTGACACTGAAAAATGTACTGTTGGCTTCCGTTGCAACAGCCTTAGCCAGGTATGATTTACCGGTTCCGGGAGGACCATAGAGTAATATTCCTTTCCACGGCTGACGTCGTCCAGTAAATAAACTGGGGAATTTAATGGGCAATATCACAGCTTCCTTAAGCGCCTCTTTCGCCGCCTCCAGGCCAGCAACATCCTCCCATTTCACATTAGGTTTGTCCGTTAAAATAGCACCCGCCAGCGCACTGCGTAGCTTCTTTGTTTCGGCATCGTCGTCTTCTTCGTCTTTTCTATGCGTCCAATACCAGTTAGCCATGTCAACTCTCATAATTTCTTCATGAAACATCGTTCCAAACGCGTATAACCCACCCTCCCTTCCCACTCCCAGGCGCAACCTTCCCATTCGCGCCCACCGCACTCGGTTTTTTCCTATTATCGGTCCCAGCCAGATGATTTTTTAGCTTCTCCGCTCTCTCCATGTATTCCCCCGTCTTCGCGCGAATCATCTCCTTTGATTTTGGATTCTTCTCCCATTTTAGCGCCAGCATGAACAGTTCCAGCGCGGAGTAGTATCCCTGGTATGCCTTTTCGTATTCTCCCGCATTGTCAAAATCGATGGCCTTTTTGACCGAGTCAATCGCACGGCCAAGGAAGTCTGTGTTGCTCATGTTGTTGGAGAATGGGAATCGGTGTGTGGATGAAGGCTGAGGATTCGGCGCGGATTCTAGGTTGATAGGCAGGAGGCTTTCGACGTATTGAGGAGGGTGTTTCAGAGGGATGGCATCGTTGTTTAGAAAAGAAGTATGACTAGTAAAGGCGAGATCACTCGTTCAGCCTAAAAGGATCAGTAGCCTTGCTCTATGTCGTGGTGAGTGAAGTGAACTGTTGTGCCTGGGACGGGTGTTTTGGCTGGAGAGAAACAGAAAACACCGATGTCATTTTGCCTGAACGCGATGTCACCCCGCTAGCGCTGTTGCTATGCTGCAACCCCATTGACAGAGCAATTCCACCACGAAGTTCCATTCATTCAGCATACATTCATCTGATATTTTGGACAATGGCAGACGCTCAGAAACACCTCCAGACTCTCACTGACGACTATCAGAAGCTCCAATTAGGTTAGTGTTGTGAAGCAGCGCTTCCCCTCCGATATGCGCCCAACTAACTGTCTAATAGAATTGCAAGGAGTTGTTGAAGCTCGCGAGAAGCTCGAAGCTCAGCAGCAGGAAAACAAAAGCGTTCAAAAGGTGGACACAGCCTTCTGCTCTCAATACTGTTGATACGATGATTGCCTTATCCGCAACACAGCGCTGACGCATGACCCGTACGATAGGAGTTTTCTAGCCTCGACGACGATGCGAATATCTACAAGCTCATTGGACCCGTTTTGCTCAAGCAAGACAAGACAGATGCTGTCATGGCCGTCGATGGCAGATTGGACTTTATTCAAAATGAGATGTACGCCCCCAGCGTTTCTCCGGAGGGATGCACTGTGTGCACAGACTAATCAGTGCAAATAGAAAACGAATCGAGAAGCAAATAGCTGATATTCAAGAAAAGAGTGAAAAGAAAAAAGCAGAGGTATAGCAAGAGAGCTGTGTGAGTACTAGCTTTTCTAGGATGATAGCTGACGCGAATTCACTACAGGTCATCCAGTTCCAGACGCAAATGCAGCAGCAGGCGGGAGCAGCATCAGCATGAAACCTTTTCATTCCCGGTGTTGAGGTTGATTTACACTCCGCTTCTCGTGCGTGAAGGCTGAGATTTGCCTTAACGCTCAGCAGCCATAAATTTAGTCTGAGTGGATGGGATACTCGTGTTATCATGAGATGACAGACTATAAAATTTCTCGTCGAGATCCGTAAGGATGCTACCATGTCGCTCTCGAGTTATGGAATCGGGTTGATACACACTCAATAAGTCACCGACGAGCGACTCTAATGAAATTTGGCGGAACGATTGTTAAGAGGTAAGGTGAGAGACGACAACGTCTCAATTTCAAAATTAGGATGGTTTGGCTCTATTATAAGGGTTGCCCACCCTCTATCTTCAAGTCAATACAAGACGTTTTCTATCTAAGGAAAACAGTGTTTCCGACCGATAATTATGTCTACTGGCGGATAAGTAAGCTGCTTCCAGTCATCTCCTTGGGCTGTTCGACGCCCATAGCGTCAAGGATTGTGGGAGCAACATCACCCAGAATTCCATCTTTCTTCTTTAAGCTCCATCCCTCGGGAGCATTGGCCATCACGAATGGAACCTTGTTGGTGGTGTGCGACGTCTTTGGCGAACCATCGGCGTTCTTCATCTCTTCGGCATTACTAGAGTTCTCAAGTCAGCGCTGAGCAAAAGGAGCTATTGTACTACTAGCTTGAATGTCAACTTACCCATGATCGGCAGTGATGAAAAGGATGTATCCATTCTCCTTGCAAGCTTCGAAAATTCGTCCGATGGCCTTGTCTGTGGCCGCAACACCTTCAATAGCGGCTTCGTATACACCAGTATGGCCAACCATGTCTGGTGGGGCGAAGTTATTCATGACCAAGTCATATTTCTTTTCTGCAATTCTCTCGGCCATCTTCTCACCAACGGGGGCAGCGCTCATCTTAGGATCAAGGTCATAGGTTGCAACTCTTGGTGATGGGATCAAGTCGCGGTCTTCACCCTCGAATTGCTTCTCAATACCTCCGTTGAAGAAGAAGGTCACATGGGCGTATTTCTCAGTCTCAGCAATGTGGCACTGCTTGAGTCCTCTAGTGCTTAGCCACTCGGCGAGCACATTACCCATATGCTGGGGTGGGAATGCAATTGGGAAAGTGTAATCGGTCTTATACTGTGTCATGGTGGTGATGGAGATGTTTTTGGGATAAGGGAAGTCCGGCTTTGGCGAGCGATCATAGTCACCCAAGAGCTGGGTGATTTCTCTGACACGATCGGAACGGTAGTTGAAGAAGAACAGAGTGTCGTCGTCTATCAAGGACGGTTAGCACGGTTGGGACTGCACGCTGTTTGTGAAATAGGAAGGGTTAGCACCTTTGATTCTTTTCTCATCGCCACCAACGATGATCGGTTTCAAGAACTCATCTGTCTCGCCCTTCTCATATCTCTCTTTGATGGTCTTGACGGGATCATCGCTGGGCTCTCCCTCTCCCGAAACCAAACCCTTCATGCCTACCTCAACACGGTCCCATCTCTTGTCACGGTCCATGACATAGTACCGGCCTACCACGGTAGCCAATTCACCGGTGCCTAGCTCCTTCATTTTATCCAACAATTCTTGCATATAACCCGCACCACTCTTTGGGTCCGTATCTCTTCCATCTCCAAAGAAATGGACGAAGACTTTTGGAACACCGATCTCCTTCGCGACCTGGAGCAACCCAAACAAATGCTTGATATGGGAATGGACACCACCATCAGACACCAAGCCAAGTAGATGCAATCGCCCATTACCGTCCTTTGCTCTCTTGAAAGACTTGACGATGTTCTCGACCTTGTTGAGTTCTCCGTTTTTCAGAGTCAAGTCAATGCGGACAACATCTTGCCACACGACACGTCCGGCACCGATGTTAAGATGGCCAACTTCGCTGTTCCCCATAAGACCCTCAGGGAGACCGACCGCAAGGGACGAAGCTTCGAGCTCGGTGTATCCCTGTGCTGTTTGGGCGTTGGGGTCGGCGAACGAAGCCATCACGGGGGCGTCAGCGGCAGCGATTGCATCACCCTCTGGAGGGGAATTGGACGTGGGGATACCCCAGCCATCGATAACAACTGAAGTAAGAAGAATTGTTAGCAGAATTCGATGACAATCACCAGCGGAAATGTTTGGATACGCGGCACTCACTTAATGCAACCTGGTGGTCGGCTTTGGTCATTGTGAAGAAGCAGTGGTCAATTGGACTTTTCTATTGAGTACAACTGAATAGCCAAATAAATAATATTTGAGCCAAATATTCTAGTAGTAAACAGAAAAGAAAAGGAAGAAAAATATCTCAAATATGACAATAAAGCGACGATAATTGGATTCTTGGTGGGGGAGGGGCACGCATTCCGGTGACGCGCTAGAATTCGGGCCCCCTGTCCGCACCGACGTCACTCTTCGCGTCCATTTCAACCTCGTGCATCGCCGCACTTTTCACCGACCAGCGACAACATCACGCATGCAGCCACCACAAAGAGAATAGAGCACTGTGGTCTTCCGACGCTCAGTCACCATGAGTTTCAGTTGACATATTCGTCTAATCAGCATTCTCAGCTTTGAACCGAACACCAGACCACCGATTCAAGATCAACACCACGAAACACAAACCGAGACCATGTCCGCCAAAGCCTCTCCCGCCGTTCCCTCCCCAGCACACAAAACACCATTCTCCCAATCTACGCGGGCCAACACGCGTGCCAATACACGGGCCAACACCCCTGCGGCTCCGCAAGACCCTACCTCCACAACAAACACCATCGCCCCGTTTCCCTCCCCACAAACCTTCGACATCCTCCCTCCGCTCCACGCCCTCCTCATCCGGCTCCTGTCCACCCCACCACACGCCCAACAAGCCGCCGCCACAAACCCCGATGTCATCAGCGCTGCGGGCGTCGGTCCTGATCCCACAGCTGCACTCCTCGACACGACGGGGATGCACTCGCTCGATCCGCGCGCCCTTGTGACGGGTGCGAGTACGGTGAAGATTCGTATTCAGAAGGCGAGGAATGCGATTGAGGACTTGCCGGACATGCAGAGGTCGGTGGAGGAGCAGGAAGAGGAGATTAGGGAGTTAAAGGAGAGGATAGCACGATTGAAGGGCGTGATCGAGGATTTTGGACAGAGGGGTGCAAATGTGTTGAATGGAGAGTGACGGTGTGATTAATACGGTTAGAAAGTTTGGGTGTTTAGGCGTTGAGTTCGGCGCTGTGGTGGATCTCAAATCTTCTTTCTTCCATTTGGCTCGCCCTTGGTTAGACGCTGCGATGTTAGATAACCATCATCTACGACTTCATTGGAAGCAGCACTGGAAAGAGAGGATGGTGTTGGGCGAGGATATTTGCTCGTTACTCATTAAATCGTTTTATGGAAGTCAACTTTGATATACCCCATGCCCCAAAACAGCACTGTGATATAAATTCACTGACTTGGCTAATTATCCTTCTAAAGAGGAGATTGTATCGACTAGACATACATTATCGCCACCCAAAAAATAAGTAATGGATTGCTTGTTGAAAATCCATCACATGCGCTCATGCCATAACTACTCGTAAACGACGTTGAAGACCTTACCCCAGTTCCCGTTTTTTATATACCGAGACCAATTGCAAGCACCACACTGAAAAGTGCCGTAAGAAAAGAATAAAAAACAAAAAAAAAAAACTCAGAAGATGATATCAAGCTGTTTAGACTGGGAGAGGGAAAGAGCTGGCCCATTCGCTGATCTCTTTCTTGAGGTCGTTGATCTCTGGCACGGAGCCGGAGGCAACCTTGGCCTTGAAGTCCTTGAGTTTGTTGGCCTCCTTGGGCAGACTGGCCTGGACGTCCTTGCAGATGTTGATTGCACGGTCAATGTATCCGGAGATACGCTTGAAGTCCTCCTCACCCATACCACGGCTGGTCATGGCAGGAGCACCGATTCTGATGCCGCATGGGGTCAACGCAGACTTGTCTCCAGGAATGGAGTTCTTGTTGCAAGCAATGTTGATAGCTTCGAGGACAGCCTCGACACGAGCACCGTCCAGGGCCTTTGATCGCAAATCCAAGAGGACCATGTGGCTGTCAGTTCCATCAGCGACGAGCTTATAGCCAAGGCGCTTGAGTTCATTCTCGACTGCCTTGGCATTCTTGATGACCTGCTCTTGGTATTGCTTGAACTCTGGGGTAGCAGCTTGCTTGAGAGCAACGGCCAAAGCGGTGATGGTGTGGTTGTGAGGGCCACCTTGGTGACCGGGGAAGACGGAGAAGTTGATAGGACCTTCGAGGTCATACATGATCTCCTTGCCAGTCTTAGGGTCGACGTTTCGCACGCCCTTGCGGAAGAAGATCATGGCACCTCGGGGGCCACGAAGGGATTTGTGGGTGGTGGTCGTCACGACATCGGCGTGCTCGAACGGTGATGGGATGACACCTGCGGCGATCAATCCGGAGATGTGGGCCATGTCGACAATCAAGTAAGCGCCAACGGAGTCAGCGATCTTACGCATGCGAGCATAGTCGATGAGACGGCAGTATGCAGAGGTTCCGGCAACGAGACACTTTGGGCGGTAAAGTTGAGCATTGGCCTCAAGGGTATCATAGTCAATGATGCCAGTCTCGAGGTTGACTCTATAGGGGAAAGTCTCGAAATATGTCGAAACAGCGGAGATCCTATCACAATTGAGGTTAGCATTCTGTCAAACTCCATTGCTAGAATATAAAAATGGTCGATGTCTCCATACTTTCTCTGGGGAGTCTGGTATCCGTGGCTCAAATGGCCACCATGGGGCAAATCCAAACCCATCAGTCTGTCATGAGGCCTCATCACAGCCTGATAAACCTGCAAATTGGCAGGGCTTCCGCTCAAGCACTGCACATTGACACCCCATTTTTCGGGATCCAAGTTGAATGCCTTGAGGGCTCTCTGCTGGCACAGAATCTCGATCTCGTCAATGTGTTGGTTACCACCATAGTAACGAGCTCCGGGATAACCCTCGGAGTACTTGTTGGACATGGGAGAGCCTAAGGCATCGAAGACAGCACGGGATGTGACATTCTCGGAAGCAATGAGGACGATGGATTCTCTCTGGCGCTGGATCTCTCTTTTCTATAGGAATGAGTCAGAACGTGATTTTTCGATGACGATTTACCAAGCAATTGAGGATTTTCGTCCCAAGAAACAAAGCAGAATGGGGAGTGTCCGTACCATAATCTCAGCTACCTCATTGTCAGTCTCGTCGAGAGACTTTTCGAGTTGCTGTTCCATCTTGTCAGTTATCGGCGACTTTTTGGCGGTGAGGGGCACTCTGTACTAACCTCCTTGTGGGACTGTGAAAGAGCGTAGGTAGACATAGCGATCGAATATTCAGTGAACTTCTTTTCTGTATGCTTGATACTGAGAATTATTGTTTTTCAGAGGTAATTGATAGCGAGAGAAGGTGAGGGAGCAACAATGAGGAAAATGTTTGCGGCGGCGGGAATTTTGAGCAAAAAGTTTTCCCCCGCCAACTCAAACCTTAAATTAACTTGATCTCTTGGCACCGATAAGAGGGAACCCATTGCGTGCTCAGAAGCTGATGCGACAGTCGACAACTTCGAGAGCTCACCGTCTCTAGCACATTCAATGACTACTGTATATAGGACATCGACGGTCTCAAATCACTGACCAAAGCGCTTTGGATTATATGGGAACCAAGTCCGTTTCTCATCACCATGTGCTCCGTAGGACAGTCAGGAACCGCGAGAGTCCTGAAAATCTCAATTGATATCAATCAAATCATACATCAAAATTCGTTGAGACATCACGCGCTATGCTGCCCGGCCCCTTTCTGGCTTTTTCCGTTTCTTTTCCTCCTTTCCGGCTCTTCGCTCTGGCTGCTTTGTGCTGCTTTTTTGCGTTTCTGCTTTCTCCTCCCGGTCCCGTTTCGTAGCGCCCTCCCCTGATGGCCTCAATTCTTGTTGAGAACCGTCTTCATTAGCATGTGCTTTTTTAGATTTCTTTCGTGGTAAGGCGCCTTGAGACTGAGGTTCAGTTTCAACGCCGTTCTGGGTATTCATATTGTCGGTGTCAGGGTGTTTCCTCTTTTTCTTCTGCTTCTTTGTCTCTCCGTCAACACCGATGCCTCTTGGGTCCTTGAACGTAATCTCGGTTTCAGAGTCATCTGTGCCCATGCCACCTTGAGTTTGAGCAAGAGACGAGCCGAACGGCGTATAACGCATCCGTAGATTCTTTGGTTGTGATGGCAGCGGCCTGGTCTTCTTTTTCATTGCTTCTATTTGTGATTCCAAGCCCTGACTCGGAGGACTAACGATCTGCTCGAGATGAAACGTCTGCGCAACGTCCATTCGATGTCGGCGGTAGCTGTTGCCTTCTTTGTCCGGGAGAAGCAAATTCTTGGTCCTATCTGCACCTATTTGGTCTTCTCGAAGACGGTAGTTGACTCCTTTGTGTGTCAAGATGCTTTCTCCCGATGCGACCGCGTCCAGCGCGAGCTCCTTGATAGACGAAAAAGGGACAGCAGCGGGGGCAGTGATGTGCCATATTTGTTTGCCATTGAGATCGGAAAACGCATTTGTAAGTTCGGATGGAAGAGAAATCGATTTCTGTATCAACTGGAATCCTTCAGGTGGATGAAAGGGTTTCGCGCGAACGACGGGCTCTGTGGAATGGCTGGGCTAGTTTTAGCAGAGATTCACAAGGCGAAAGCATTGGATGCTTACTTCTCTGCGATTGTTACCCTCTTTTCGGAAGATTTCTTAGACTTTGTAATCTGTTGAATTTCCAGTACTTCTGACTCTGAATCCGAGGACTGTGCGTCTGACTCTTTGCTTGCCTCTGAAGACGACGGCTCTGCCTGTCGGGGTTTTGATTTCGATTTTGATTTCGATTTAGAGGTATGTTTCTGAGTTTTCGATCTAGAACTAGTTTGCTTTTCAGATTCGCTGCTGTTTGAAACGTCGTTACTCGAATCGTCACTAGCCGTGATAGTTTCTTTGCTCAGCGACGGCTTCATGATGGTAAGACGCGCTGCTGCTGCGAAATTGAGGGCTGCACAATGGAGATTGGGATGGATTAGGATTTTGATTGATTAATCATTCGAAGACAGAATATCATGCGTTTGAAAATCAATTGATAAGAGGGGATCCGGCTTCAATCTCCGCCGGTAAATCTTGAGACTTCGAGTCGGAATTTTGAGAATTTTTGGGAGCTTGTGCACGGACCACCCGCGCATTTCATCGGAGGATTGATCAAACAGCGGGCGAGCGACGTTGTAAAACACACAAGATGATTATTTCATAGGGAGGATGAAAAGGAAAGCGAATGACCAGCCGATGTCCGGTAAGTTGATATGCACAGATGGCTATATCCAGAAGAAAAGGGCAAAAAGCTAAACTCCTCTAGCTGTCAGCGCGATTGCGGCGCGGAGAAGAGCCCAGCGGAATGTCGCTCAACCCGCACGCTCTCCTGTTTCGGTTGTAGTGCCTGTCACAGAAGCAGAACCGCCTCTCAAACGACCCAAACCCTCTCCGGTGGAGGATTCTTCAGCAAAAACTACAACGCAAACCGCAGTCGAGGTTGTCGTCAGGAATCCAAAGAAGCAGACCATTCGATCACAACACAAAGCCACTAGCCCGGCTGGAGAGCATACTGCAGGGGATGAGGATGAAGGATTGGATGCTGCTGTTAAAGAAGAAATCGGACTCACCAGTGGAAGTGACTTGAGGTTCATACGCAAACTGCCCCTCGACTCAGTGCCTCCAACTTACCAAAAAGCAGTGAAGTCGATATTACGACCCGTGATAACTACGAAAACTTTTTGTTATCCAAAGGCTCTTTGACCAAAAAGGATATACTTTACAAGACTGAAGATACGATTTGCTTCCGTCTCAAGGAGAAGATAGTGCGTTCAGTATGAACACTCTATTGCGCTCTATTGCTAATCAGCGCCATAGACCGTAACGATCCTAGGCCAGTACGATTTATGGGTAAAGCGAGGGGTCATAAGCGTATACGGCGCTAAGTTATCTCCGACGTCTCAGCTATTTAGGATATATGCGCCCTCGACACACTCCCTTCCAGTAATTAAGACCGTTGCTGGCGTTGATGGCTATGCGGAAATTGAAGTGAAGTCTTGTCGCAACGGTTTGCCCCGTCTGCGCCATATATCCGACTTATATCGGCGGATATGGAGTGGGAAACAAGGTCTCCCCTCTAGCAAAAATGTGATCTCTGGTCCTCGCATGTCTTTCTCAATTGTAAGGGATCGAGTCCGCTTTTTTAGAATTCTCTCAAGACTTACACGTTCTAGCTTCACTCTTCTTCCGATGACCCTCTCAAACGCCACCTTCGACCTCTTCACCTTGTTAAGCAATGGAGCGTTGTCATCAAAGGACTTTCCGGCCGCGGAGCGGACCTCAGAGTGATGACTTGTGGGCCAAAAGGCGCAGGAAAATCCACCTTCAACAAATACCTCCTAAACCATCTGCTCAGTCCGATTCCATCGCAAAACAACAGCCAGCTTCCAGACGATGGTGTTGCCTACTTAGACTTGGATCCTGGTCAGCCTGAGTTTTCACCACCTGGTCAGGTATATCTGGCCCATCTTCGAAAGCCCGTCCTTGGTCCTTCCTTTTCACATCCGACCCTGAGATCGCCTGAGGACGGATCTATCCTTAGATCACACCATATCGGAGCTACATCACCCAAAGATGACCCAGGTCATTATGTCTTGTGTGTGATGGACCTTTTGAACAGATATCGAATACTTCTTCAAAGTTACCCTCGATGCCCTTTGATAATAAACTATCCAGGTTGGATATTCGGCCAGGGGCTGGAGATTGCAACTTGGTTTATTAAGACCCTTGAGCTTTCGGATGTAGTATACATGAGTGTACAGGGCCCCGAAGAGGTTATCGTTCCTCTGCAAGCAGCGGCAAATGAAGCTGGAGTGCCGCTGACCACTCTCCCTTCTCAACCTACGGACTATGCAACAAGATCCAGTGCACAATTACGGACAATGCAGACACTCTCTTATTTTCACATGCCCCAGGGCCGTCAAGCAAACATACCGTTCTGGTCCGATCTCCCCATCCAATACCATCGCAGCTTCAGCGTCAGTTACTCCGGCGAGAACCCGGGCATCTTTGGCATAATGTGCACGGGATTCCGCCACGATCCCAATCGTCTCCACGACTTTCTCGACGGCTCCATTGTCGCCCTCGTCGCCCTCGAGAACCCAGACCTCCTGTCTAAATCAGTTGGTGGCGCCACATCCGCAACGCACGCCACCGACGACAATCATCGTGATCATCACCACCACGAACCCTCCACAACCCATTCCGATCCAGACCAAGGCGACACCGCAATGCGCGATGCCGATACCGAAGCACCAGTAACACTGACATGCCCTCCCGCCCCTCATCTGATCACACGCACCCCGTCCTCAAACCTGCCCTATCTATTTATCGGAAACGGAACCTGCACGCCGCTCGATCCGGGTTCTTCATACTCGCTGGGCCAGGCGCTAGTTCGCTCTATCGATACCCGTTCGCAGACTATCCAGCTAATTACGCCCATTAGCCCTCAGTCGCTCCGTGGCGCACTGGACCTCGGACATCGCATCGTTCTGGTGCGCGGGACGCTGGACAATCCCAACTGGGCGCTCAGCGAGAAAATTTTTGCTGCGAGAGAGGCGCAAAAACGCCATCGACTACTGAGGACGCAAGGTAAGGTGGATTTGGTTGGTGGTGATGGAGCGGCGAAGCACTATGTGGAGAGGAGCAGGAGGCTGGCAGAGCGAGTTCGCCAGGCGACGAAAGATGTGCCGTGGTTGAGAGTGGTAAAGCGGGGAGGTGAGAAGCGGAGAGAGGGCGGAGGAGGACTGTGGGCGTTGAAGCAACTGGCACCAGGCGGAGAGTCGGAAGACGAGACTGAACACTCCTCTAGGTTGTGAGATACCTAGACTCCATCCAGTGTAAGGACATGCGTATCCGCATCACATCTCCTGTTGTGTACTGTATGTACTGTATTACATACAGAAATCCTAGAAATTTTATCATGTTTCCTGTGATCGTGACCAACTGGGCAGTGGCATAATCATCAATCATCATTACCAGTTTAGAAAGACAATTCGCAATCAATCCGCAAGGCGGCTTAAAAGAATGAAATGAACACATGCTATGATAGCAACTTACCCTTGAGCCCATGGATGTACGGAAGTGTCCAACGGTGATGATCCCAGTTGGGATCTTATATACGTTTCTAGATTACCGTTTCTTGCAAGTTCTAGGGCTCCTTAAGGGCTGATTAGGCTCCCTTAAACCCGGAAATACTGTTAAGGGAGTTATGTTTAACTCACCCTTAACTGCCAAGCTATTTGCTTTGCTACACTAAGGATTGTGTAGTCCACAGATGCTAGTATTGAGGGATCATTATTCTTGGTAGACTCTTCCGTACTGTCTCTTTGAATAAATTCCTCCGCCGTATATTCCGGTACCCATTTCCATAGACGAGAATACCTCAGGAAGAATGTAGTATGAGCGCGTCTTTAGCACGTTTCCACGCAAGTCTTTTTGCTTGCAATGGCTCACCACTTGCTTTTCTCTTTGTTTGTCCCTGCGCTGGTGCTTTGGACTCAGTCGCCTCATGGTCCAATGGCGAATATGGATGTTCAGGGGATGTTGATGGCCTGCGGTTCGTGTCACCGCCTGGAGGTGTGATAACATCTGTGGCGGTGCCAGTAACCTCTTGATACAATCTCATGATAGTCTGCAATTTCATTCTGACCTCGGCTGGGATCCCAGTGTTTGACCAGGACGCAAGTCAAAGAACAGCCCGGCGTATAGCCGCTGTTGAGGCACCATGTCAAGGCTTCTGTAAAAGGATTTGCTAATATAGACGCTTAGGCGCCGCAGTAGTGGTGAGCACGAATACATCGTAATCACCCCCAAACGTGTCGACCGGAATGATTTCATTCGCCATCTGATGGGCTCGAGATTCACCTATTGTTGGGCATTGCCGAAGAGCAGCGGTTTCCTTGCGTTGTTCTCTATCTCATTTACACTCGATGAACCAATCGAGATCTGAAGGTACGACAATGGAGCCTGGATCAAAAGCATCACCAAAACGAAAGTGGCAGGTGGTACATAATGCAATCGCGTTCAGATACGACTCTGTCTCAGAGTTCATGAGGCCAAGTCTCTCAAGATGGGGGCCTGTATACTCGAGTTAGTGAATTTTCATTAGCATTGAATAGAAGCATATCAATCATACCGCGCCATCCTCCCGAGGAGCAACGTGACAAATCTGAGGACGCACCACATTACAACAGAAACAATGCGCACTAAATGGCAATGCCTTCCGCTTCTCTGTTGATGGAAACGACAACGATGACACGCCCGAAGACGCGGCTGAGATCGGCTACCACACCATAGTTAGCAACCAAGGTGGAAACGTTTGCATAGGAGCTCTGAATTTAGAATCAAAAGGTGCACTGGCGAGAGTCTATGACCTGCAGGTAGCCGCACCATTGCGCACAGCTAAGTATCGCAGATGAGATCTCCAACGATTGCTTCTAAGAGTACAACCCCCTAAATAGAAGCCAATATATCTGTGTATCTTGGGGCAATAAGGCCTTAAGTTATCCACTTCTAGCCTTAACGGTACTTTATGAAAGTATCACATAGGCCTCAAATAAGCTCCTTGGGAGGAGTTTCCACAACGATCACGTATTGACGTTGACCATTTTATATCGACCCGTTTTCACACCCCAGTAGCGAACAGAAAGTCCTGTCCATGAGCATCCGCCAGCCGATCCAGCCCTTAGCACCATAAAGAGCTGCAAAGTCGTTCTCATTTTAACAGATAGCAATCGCACGAAGGGTTTGTAGTGGATGGTTGCTCAAGGAGCAAACAGATCATGATGAGAAGTTGGGATTACTAGATTGGGACTCCTGAGAAATGTAAGCGCAAGCCACAATTGCGGCTCTGTGGCTCGCGGTAATGCACAGCCACATGAGCGATCCCGACTCCGGAGTGTGGTTTGAGACACGGAGTGCGGAGCGAAATGTGAAACTTCCGGAGCAAAAGACGGGGTCGATACTCCGTACTCCGTAAAGCACTCCTTCATAAATCCACAACACACCTCTCAAATCAATCACACAGCCCATTGAATTATTCATTTGCTTTCCAATAGTGATTCAAAAAGGATGGCCATAACACGATCGTCCAACCCATCTGCATTCTCGGGTCGACTGCGTGTCCCCCAGTTCCCGTTGATGACCTGCGTGGCGCTCAGCCGCATCTGCAGTTGCTGTGCATGCATCTGGGGCAACTGGAAGAGTACAGTATGTATACGGAGTAAACTTTACTCTGCACAGGTGCTCCGTATACGGACTACCTAGGTGAGACGGACAGATAGATACGGAGTAGTTGCAGCTGGAATAAAACCCCTCCGCGTGAGCAGTTAGAAACAGGCAAATGAACAACTGTATGTTGGGTGCAACGTTTCTTGGAGAAGGAAGTCGACATCCCAAGGCGCACTGGGAAACCCCAAAGGGAGCCTAGAAAGAAGAAGCCGGGGGTAAAATCTCCGTCGCCGAGTCTTTTCTCCAATCAATACAAGGGGCTACGGCGTCCCCTATGACAACGAATAGCCGACTCCAAACATCCTCATCACTCAAAAACGCACGCGAGACAGAACCGTGGACGCCTTGAGTTTGCTTGACAATGAGACTCCAAGAGCGGTTGCCGCCCAACTCGCAGGACCAGCGAACACGATAGGATCTCAAAGCAACGTCACGCTTCCCCCCTTCACATCTTTTCACAGTTCCCAAAATCTGTTTGCAGCCTATTATTGAGGCTCGTTGCACATGGCTAGAGTTGGGTGTCCAATATGCAACGACGTTTGAACCCAATCGGGAGGAAGACGTGGCAGCCACTCGTGGGCCCAGAGCCTCCTCTCCTCACCAAAACAAGATAGTTATTTCCGTGACATGTGAGGTGATGAAGTACGGGGTAGGGCAACTGGGATGAACATGTCGCTGAAAACTGGGGGAAAGGCCCGGGAAAGGACAGGTTTCGCCGGATGGGCACGTTCGGGTGGTTCAAACCGTAGGATGATTCATGATGATTCTCAAGTAACCCACAAGTCCTCAGGCAAAACCGTGATGACTCCTACTCCGAACATAGAAACGAGTCTATGTGCAACGATGAGATTTGCCCTGGACAAGCCGTTCACCGCGAGACGGACATAGCCGGGTATTTTCATCAACTGCATTGTCATCTTTGCGATTTCCCTGCAGGATGCTTATGAGAAGGGAGGAAATCAGGGATTTGGAATCGTATCCGCTCGCAGTTATGAAAGGCCTGGATTAGTATACAGTAGGCCCGGGTATCAATGTGGTTGGGTGTATGCTGTTCTGTGCAACTTTGGGGAAAGAATCACAAAAGAGCGGTGAAGAGTAGATGAGGGAGAGACGTTGCAAGTGACCAACTCCAAAGTGAACAACAGAGGAGACGTGCATGGAACAGGGAGGGAGTCTAGCCCAATAGTGATGACCTGATGCTGCGCGGTATGGAGGGCCGGGGATGTGAAGCGAAATGCTGTCATCGCGATGCGGGGGAGGGGCAGAGATATTGACAGCAGAACACCACCACCAGCACCACAGCAAACCACTTTGGTGACATTCCACCACTGCGGTATATCTCCGAATACAACATTTAGCTTTGGGATTCGTTGCTCAAGAAGTGCTTCCAACTATTGCTCAGGTAAATAGTTGCTGGGGCCAGCTGTCGTCGCACGAGCATCCTTCTGACCGAACAAGTACAGGTACTTTGCGTGTACAAACATATGCACATACATCCAAGGAATGAATTAAATGCATATATTGTGTATACTGAGTTGAGAGCCACGAAGCAGATTATCTAGCGCATATAGCGGTCCCATATGGTGAGTTGTAGTGCCCAATATCTCCCTCAGGATCAAGGAATGGAGACCGTCCTGGAGCCGAGTGATTGTGGTGAAAGTTCAACCCTCCGCCGCGGCCACCGTCACCGTCACCGTCCAATCTTTCCGCAATTGACCGCAAACCCTCCTCAGGAGGACTCGACTCTTTGAGAGCGGGCCAGCCTCGAGGCGGAATCACACCGTTGAGACGGCCATGCATGGGATGTGCATGAACAGTGCTTACGTGCAGAAAAAAAGCGATCTCACGCGTCTCCACCCAGCGGGAACCGTAGCAGCCAGTGGGCACGAGTCGATATTCATTCCTTTCATCTCTCTGTCTCTTCATCATCAACTATCACATTTTGTTTGCCATCTCTCAACGGGATATCTGCCTCATGGTCACATCCGGTGCCTGTTGTTTCCTGTTGGGGGACAACGAGACAGGTCTTCTCCACTTGCTGCCATCAAATCAATGAATTCAGCAGCAAGATATCTGCTGACAGGACCCATTTGGTGCTCCAAATTATCAGGAAACCGGCCGATCTCGGGTTCGTAAGGCGTTCTTTTCAAGATCGCATCCCGTTCATCAAACACAGAAACATGTTTCGGCAGCATATAGCCGGCCAAGATCGCTCGTGTGTGGACACAGGAGTTTTGGCATGTAACACCAAAAGAGCAAAGTTATCAAAAAACACTCCACATCGATCCAGACATTTTGCTTCCCGGGCCAAACGTCCACTCAGCTTGTGTGGATCCGTTTTCCCCTTTGCTTTTCTCGTTCCGTCAAGGTTGTGATGGGTATGAAGGTCCCCGAAGCTCGAACGGTTTCCAGAGAATTGGATCCATGGGACGACATCTAGGAAAGGTAGGTAGAGGCGTGCGTTTCTTCGAGCTCAAAGAAACATTCAACGGTATCATGAAGAGAGCGGCTCAAGGCAGCTGGAGCCAGAGGCGAGGACCATCTTCTCCATCTCTGGTAATCAGCGGTTAGCACAGAGTAGTAGTATTGGTAGGATCGGCCCTCAAAGAGGGCTCTGATGATGTACAGTATGTGGGTAGGCAAAGCGCGGTGTGGATTGAATTTATCGCACGCGCGCAAAAACCTGTGGTCCTACGTTTTCGGACCTGTTTAGGGCTGTCGTAGAAAGTGTCTCTCGGGAAGTGTTTTTCTCGGGATGATTAATCATTATTATTGCCTAAAGGTCATGGAGTGAGAATCTTAAAATTCTCAATGATGCCTCGGAGCAGTCCTTTGTGTGGTGTTGAGCTCTGCCCAAGAGGCAATAAACATGAGCCGAGGCAGAGATTCAACTATGGGGAGCCAGCAGTTGTATACTAAATATTCTCCGTATCCATCGTTGAACTCCATACTCCAGAGCCCAATACTCCGTACTGTGAGAAAGTCTATCAGCATGTCCACGGATCTAGGTATTATTTATCCCCAGGGAAGACCCTAACGACCATATGGAACCTCGCGCACTTTGGCCACTCCGGCCACGTTCTCGGCAGCTGATGGAGAGTGAGTTCTTGCTAGAGTGAAGTCCTGCGAGTCGTCCCCTATTTTTCCGCTGTCAAGCCAGAAGATCCCTTCAGGGGACGGCCCGCCAGCCACGTTTCTGAACCTGCGACCGCCTCTGTGTGTTGGTGGTGTTTGCATGAACCAAATCCGACGGACGATGTCTCCTGTTGGAGGGCGCGTAAATTAGCAACTTCAAGAAGAGGGGGGAACTGGGAGGTTAGCCCGTCGTTGTCAGCTCAGTCATCATACTCCGTAGTTGTTTTTCAGTGACATCTGATATTGTTCGGGCCTCCTGAATTCGCATCAGATCGACGAACGCCATGTTTCAGAATCTCCATGCCACGCGGATTACGGAGTCGTTCTAATTTCAGATTTCAGCTGTCACCCAGCTTAAATCTCAGCAAGCAAGTTAAGTGAAAGCCTGGCAACGTTGCTCAAATCTGAGTCCCAGCCACATCGGCTACAGAGGGTAATTACTGCTAGACACCTTCGCGACGAATGCTTAAACTACCACGTTAGTCGCCTGTCAATTTGCCATAGTCTCGGAGTATCTCAGCGCGAAACCACGAGGTTTGTCCTACGTTGAAAGCAACCCCCTTTGGACAGTGACATTGAAGAGAGCCTGGTTGGACAGGGGATCCCTTCTTGTACCTTGGCTCGAATGGTCCCAATTCCTTCTAGAAGACTTCCATCTCGAACAGGGATGATTTGGTGGTGCAACAAGAAAGGAGTCGAGTCGCAGAGAGGAGTTAAGTTTCCTACACTGCATCCTCTGCAGTGCAGGAGTTGAATTGCTGATGATTCCTCAAACTATTTTCCACCCATGGACAATTACAATTGCAGCTGCAGGTTCGGTGTTTACCGAGAATATCCTTTCAGGGGAGAATATCTCTGAGCTGCATCCTCTTCCGGTGATATTATCACTGCATTATGGCCTACCCTCGTTTCTTTCGCAATTTGTGCCTCTACGGGCCACGTGCGATCTCAATTCTGACCGGTTAATGAAAAATTTAACGAGGCAGAAATGAGAATCTGTGAATTAATGAAGAACCTGACCCCGGGTTTTTCTCACACATCCACAACGTGTGCAACGTTGAGGTTGCTGACTAGCATTGACAACCCCTGTTTAAGAGAGAGAAAGCAGTTTCTGCAGACAGGCACATGGACAACCCTGGTACGCCGTGCAGTAGCCGTCCATGGACCGTGTCATGTCCGCTTATTCGACTTTCTTTAGCGCAGGGATGAGACGGCAAACTCGATGGTAAGTAGACAATATCAGTGACATGAATGATTCGAGTTGATTGATGTGTTTTCATTGGGTATGCAGCCGGACTCGCGCAACAGACTCGCGGCGTGAAGATTCTCGGTGAGGTAAAGAAAAGGAAGGTGGGTGATCTTTGTGAAGAGTCTTGCATTAACTGCGGGAGACCGCCCTTAATAGATGCTGTTAATGCAGCGGCTATCCCACAGATGTACAGTACTGTACAGTAGACATACATATGCGAGTGAGGAGATGCACATACTGCACTGTACTCCATCCAGGAGTCGCAACCAAACAACACCTGAGTCTGCAGGATGGCAACCAGGGCATTTTTCAATTCAATGTTCTCCAAGGGAGCGGACAGACCGAGCGTCTGAAAAGTCATTGTCGCGTGTGAGGATCGACGAGGACCCCATCCTTCCGCTGAGAAACCTGAAGCGGCTGTTTGGAAGAATTGCGGAGAACTTGGCAACGAATGCCGCGCTGGTCGAGCTCGTGCCGATGGAGATCCCAAGTATTAGTGTCATTCCGCGCTTCCTTGTCAGTTATCGTTATTATGTACTTGGGTGGGCTACAGTATAATAAATAGGACGGGTTGCGACGGGCGCTACCAGCCCTATTCGGTAGTTCTTTGTATGTATCTCGAAGTCGAAGAGAACTGTTGACTCGGACCCTTTTCATTATTATTGGCGATGAGCACTGCGCCGTCTTCGTCAGTATCCAATTTATAGGGATTGCACAGAAGACGAGAAACAAAAGTGTTGATGTATGCATAACAAAGAGGAACTTATTTCCATACGACAGGCATTCTCCATAGTCTCGAGATAATCAGAGGTGTTATCCCGACGGTATCCTCGGCGCATTGCTGTCTGTGGGCGCCTCCAACACGATGGGAACAGCACACGCACAAATCCGCAGTTGTGTATACACATGCCCGCATCATGATCCAGGTCTCACGCCGAATAATCCCTGAGGATTTTCCGGAGATGAAAGGCCAAAATGTCGCACAAGACATCGAGCTAAAATCGATTAAGCCGCTCCCTTGAGCCGCCAAATCGATGGAGCAGCGGCCTATGCAAGCCACAGCGTCAACACTTTTGCGCATCAATCGACCAATCTCCAGGAGAAGTACTTTTGTCATAGTATTGAGTCTCTGGGCATCATGATTGCAAATCCAGTACTTTCGGCACAGCTGCTTCGCTGAGCACGAAGCACATGTGAGAACACGGGATACTTGATCGATTTGTCAGTTCTTCTGGAATCATCAACACTTTGCGGTTCCCATACAGATGTACGGAATAACGAGAGCGATCCCAGCATTTGTAGAGTTTGACAGTGGAGCCACCGTCGCCTTCTGGAAGGGAACAATTGTCTCCGCCGCGAGTAGTTCAGGCCAAAGCCCGTCTCACCGGCTAGCGGCTTGGGAGAAGCGCCTCCAGGCAGGCCTTGAAACTCTCTCTGACCGCAGCCGGTCGGGGGCTGGCCCTTTTGCATCTCTTGATGCCCAACCAATGGGGAGCATACAATTGTTGATCTGGACTTCAGTGTCTCTCATCGTCCTGGCTGGAAATTCGCTTCTTGTTCACGCTGTGCTGTGCTGGAGATGCCGGATCGCATGGCCGAAGTACTCGACCGTTCTGCTGTATGGGTGTAGCTTGTATGTCGGATGGAGTTTGATGAGACCGCAGCCGCGGATCGCAGGAGGATGGCGATGAGACACTGGTAAAGATGAGCGTCTGGCCGGAAAAGTATCATTGTGTATCGGTTCCGCGGTGCTGTGTTGTATTTGCGTGTGTAAGAGAGTGTGTGTCTGCGACATCCAGCTCGATGTATGCAGTTTAAATGTCGCCATGCATCCTCGATGTGCTCCTGTTAGATCCCTTGAGAGAAATTATGACTTGTTAATATCGCAATAAAAGCATCATTCGAATAGCAGACAGAGACAATATATTTCCTTTTTCCGCTCTCTTTTCTTTCTTCTCCTTCACCGTCGCGGGATTATAATTAGCCTTTTGGGCCTCGCTCAGAGTCCGGAGTAACGCTTCCTGTGCCTAACAAACCCACAGTTTAAGCTAATCCATCCTTTGAAATCCGGACAACCCTTGCGCGTACTTTTGGCTGGGCAATCCCGATCTATATTATATTTCTCTCTCCCTTGTGGCCTGTGATTCCACCGCTTCGAAGTTCGCCTTGTATAACTTGACCTGTTCCTTTTCCACTTCTCTTCGCCAGCCCTGCCTCTTCTCCTGTATCCTCCTCCTCCGTCGATTCCTTAGGGACAACGGAGACAGACTTTGGGTCAAGCTTGAGCTCCAACACAACGCCAACTCCTGTTTTTAACCTCCCCCCAACCCGTCATCCTTGAACAAAGGAACAGTCCTTGGGTTATAGATCCAAACACCTCACATTCTTCGCACGCCCTCTTCATTTTACCTCACCATCCTCATCACCATCCATTTGCATTCACCTTCGATCTCACCTCTCAGCGACATTGTGAATCAACTACTTTTAACCCGTCACTTTGTCTTCAGAAGCATGTCTTGCTTCACTGGACATCCTCGCCATTGTTCACTCAATTGCCTCTGCTGAACTGACACTCTCATTCGCAATCATGGATTTCATTGTAAGTCATTTCAATTATCAAACTGTTTAGCTTTGTTTCGCTCTGAAGTTGTGCGGTCTGGTCTTCATTCATCTCTGCTTGATGCCTGAGATCGAAGAGCTCCGGTCTCATGAGGTCATCTGGAGAGATGGTTCCTATCACGTTGAAATCAGCTGTTTTGCCGGGTGTCTGGGATGGTGGGCGGCCGTCATGGTCAACAACTGAGCCACCAGCCTTGCGGCTTTCATTGTGACAAAGAGCTATGATCACCGCGTTCTTTTATCTTCAACGGCTGTGCTCTCGAGGAACTGACAGCTCTTGGATAACAGCTTTCCCTGACTCACTTCTGTGAAGTCCACGGTCCAACCTCCATCCTCTGTTCCCAGGTCGCCCCATCCTCGTGCTCGCAGTGTGATCCAGACTCACGCGACTTCTCACCAAATGACACTCCTTTATCCTCTCACTCCGGAACCTCACCATCCTCTGCCCCTCGCCATCCTGAACATGTCGTGAAACCAGGCAAACGATCACTGGCTGCATCGTCCGTTGGTTGTGGAAGCACGGGTCCCTTGGAGCCTCTTGCGTCTCCTTCCGCTTCGGCCCCGGTCACTGCTGCGAGAATCGAAGACCATCCTTGGTTTTTGAGTGGACAGTACACCAAAGTCGACACTGAGAAGTTTAACTGCTTTGGAGGAGCCGAGGGCGATACCTGTGCGAGTTGCACGCTCTCGATCCCCGAAAACATCAGCAAGCAGCTCCCACCAGGCGCCCCAGGAACTCTTAAAGAGAATGGGCAAGGTCGCAATGGAAGTCCAGTACTCAGGTCCAGAGAAATTGTCTACTCTTGCCATGGAGGCCAGGCTGCCTTTGACGATGCTTCGCACGATTCCCATGCCCACCATTCTAACGGTACTTCTGTCCGTTCTTCATACTCCTCCGACTCCTCATGCCATACACACGTTGTGACCTATCTATCCATGCGTGGACCTCCAAATCCCACCGATTACTCATTGCTACGACGCGCCTCAATCCGTACATTGAGCTGCGAGTTTCTACCGCGTGGCTTATCCTCTGGTCCTCTCTCCTTTGGTGATCCAGTTACGGGATATACTATCGCCTACGTTTTTCGTCTTCCGGACCCAATGGCACGAGGCAAGCGACGGAGTTATGCCCTGGTTGCATTGGCGGGTAAAGACGCAGGGAGAGCCTTTCGAGCAAGCCCCATAATCTGGCGAGTTTTCAGTCATATCGCAAATCATCTGGTTAGTGCAGCGGAGAAATCACAAGAGCTAGAGAAGCGTCGTGATGCAGGTGCGCCCAAAGGAGCAACTGCCCCCGTTTCAAGGAACTACACTCCGATCTCGTCCTTCCTCACAGGCAGAATGGTTGATCCCGATGGTCAGCCTCGGCGTGCTGGACAGATCCGTGCACGAAATCTGGCAGAAATCGTCGCGAATGAATGCATCTTCGCCGAGCTTCATGCACAATTTGTTGCTCTCCTGCAGCAACTGGGAGCGATGTTTGGTGGAAATCGAATTCCCGAGAATCGGTTGAACCCGGAATCGGCCAGCGAGGAAACCGAGGAGTATTTTCCCCGACGCGCCGCACCCATGCATGCACGAACGCGGTCAAGGACTGCACGAGGCACTAGCCAGAGCGGCATTTTATGCGAGTCGCCAAATTCCCCGGTCCGGTTGTCTCCAGCGCCTAAACCCATCCCCATCTCTCACCGTCGGCAGTATGCGGCTTAATTCGAACGTACGGCTCTCTCATAACGTCTATCTGTACCATAATCAGTGATACCCCCTCTGTACTTCCTCTTTTATCATACCCTTTTGTTTACGGCGAATCTTTTCCCAATCTACCGGACGATGGGCCTTGTTTTACTACCGGACTTTTCTTTCTACACCCATCACCTTCTTCATTGCCATGACCGATCGATACCTCCCTACCCGACGTGCGACACGACATCAACGGCGAAAGCAGGCAATTTCTATCATTATTGCGATGGTATTGCCCGGCTCTCGTCTAATTCAAACTACGACCTTGATTACCGCCTCTTTCTTTTCCGCGTAACGACTAACGGCTTTCTCTCGACACTTCCTCCCTTGTTGGCCATTTCACCGCCACCTGGGAACGATTACCATATCTCTTCAACCATCAACCGCTTCGAATTTTCAAACATATCCACCATGGTCGGGGCTAGGCGTTCAGGGAAACGGGGATTTATCATTTGCATGCGTTGACCGGTTTACTTCTTTTCTAATTACTCGCCTTCAAATTATGGCGGTCGATGAACGGTGAGATGCAGATGGGGTTCCTACTTGCAATTCTCCTAGGTCCCAGCCTAACCTTTCACCGCTTATTACCGTTTAACTTGATGTTTCTTCTTCTATTGGGTGGTGCTTGTTGTTCTTCAGGGATGTGCTCTTACGATCTTATCTTTTTTTAGCGACTTCAGTTTTGCCTTTTTATTTGCCGTTTCCCCCGCGAGGGCAACCATATTTATCCTCGTGCCCTTTTTTTATTTTTTATTCCCCGTCTTTAGTTTGCGGTTTTGTTCCAACCATTTTTCCTTAATTCTCTAATTACCTGGGTTTATTAAGGTGGGCGGATAGCACTGGCTTTTCTTTGATTTTCGTCACTCTTGCATGCCGGATGGGAAGCAAAAAGACGGTCAACGACAACACGGCGCACTGAAATAGACTCGGGCTTTATTATCTTACTAGTTCTCTTACTCTCCTGGGCTTGATATCACAATGGAATGGAAATCAATTGATCAGTTCTATCTTCCTTGAGGTTTTATCACATGACGAACTGTCTGTGTGAGGCCCAATGATGACTAATCACCTTTGCGTGCATTATCTAAGCGGGAAATCTTTCCCTTTGCGGCTAAAGCTGCCGCCCGTAAACCTCTGCAAAATGCACAAACTCGACATCCCGACGAATATCACATTCAACTCACCACAACCCACGACAGTCACTTAATACCCCAGAGCACAATTCAGACGCGGAATCAAGTGTCCTTGCCTACCCTCTTTTTTAAATTCTTACGCGGGAAATCTTCAGTGATTTCAGTGAGTTCTGCTTGGGCGTGTGACGGCCGCAAAAAGCACACAGTTCTTTTCTCGCCAATTTCTCCAAAAAGAGAGACGCCTCGTCCCATATCAATTGGGTCGCTGCTGAAGAATCGCATATTTAACAGTCGAGATTTTATACTGCACTAAGAGGCTTACTCGCAATTCAATACTCATGGCCGCTTTCGACAAGTGCAAGACGCGCCCCGCGCACATTGATGCCATTCTGAATGGATTGGACAGATACAACCCAGAGACGACACAAGTGTTCCAAGACTACGTCGTGCAGCAATGCGAGGAACGGACATTTGACTGCTATGCCAATTTGGCACTTTTGAAACTGTGAGTCTTTGATTCTTGGTCGTTGCTCTTCTGCGGTTTTTTTAGTTGCTTCAATATGATGAGTACTTTTTTTCACGTTTCCTATTAGACTTAGATCTCAATTATGAGACTATGGGGAAGCTTTTATATTACACTGATATGCAAATCCAACATGCTTGTTATCTTTTCTGCTTGCTCAGCAACCCCGTTCTGGACCGGATAAGCTTATACTTACCAAAAGTGTGTGCTAGTTACCAATTCAACCCACCTCTCCTCAACACCGAAACAGTCACCAACGTTCTCGCGAAAGCGCTCACTGTCTTCCCTTCCCCCGCCTTCTCCCTCTCCCTCGCCCTCCTCCCCGCCTACACTCAACCATACGCCACTTCCGCCAACACCACCAACCTCCCCATGCAAACCTCCGACTTTGTCGAAGCTGTCCAAAAGCTCACTCGTCTCTCCACCCTTCTCGAGTCCGCTCAATACGCCAACTTCTGGTCTACGCTCAACTCTGACGACCTCTACGCCGATTTGACCGCCGATGTTGCTGGTTTCGAAGAGCTCATCCGCGTCCGCATCGCCGTGGAGGTGGGTAAAGTGTTCCGTGAGATTGGCGCTGATGTGCTGATGGGATGGTTGGATATGCGCGCGATGGACGTGCTGGAGAAATTTGTCGTTGATGTGTGTGGGTGGGAGGTTGATCGGAGTAAGGCGGAGGGTGAGAATGGTGTGATTTTGAGAGTACCACTGAACAAGGAGAATGAGGCGAGGGGTGAGATTAAGGGAGAGAAGGTCAGCCTCGAGATGTTTGGCCGTGTCCTCAGGAGAGGATTTGAGCAGCCGGCGTAATTTTATGAGTGATGTTCCTCTTTTTTCTACTTTCTATCTTCGATTTTCGCCTTTTTCCCCTCATTCAATCCTAATGAGTCTACGTTAATGTGTCCGCATTGATGAAGTGAGATAGATATCTCCAAAAAAAGCTGTTTATTGGGTCACTTGCAATCGCGAACTCGATCTTCGAGTGAGCGTTCATT
The DNA here is from genome assembly GCA_014839905.1 of Aphanoascus verrucosus. Lineage (NCBI taxonomy): Eukaryota > Fungi > Ascomycota > Eurotiomycetes > Onygenales > Onygenaceae > Aphanoascus > Aphanoascus verrucosus. The sequence goes on from JACRYM010000055.1 coordinate 101,069, forward strand.
TGCTTTGGCTGTGTCCTGGGTAGGTGTGGTCACTAATAACGCAAATAGAGGATCCATATGGGTATGAGGATTCCGCAGAGAAATACAAGAATTCATCTTAATTCCACCATGCTAACCAGACTCATCAAGTCGCATAATCATAAATCATTCCGACTCTCTTCTGCTGCCCTTCACTCCATTGCACTTTTGCATCTTATTTCCCACTGACCCTCTCCTCCCACTGCACGCCCACCCACTCCTCTCGCCATCCAACCTCACCCTCCCTCTCCAGCCCACAGTTCCCTGCACAAACACCCACAATAATCGTGCCCCACTCCATCCCACCCTCATCCTTACCAATACCAATTCCCTCTCTTCCCTCCTCCAAAATGGCAATTGTATGCGGCACCAGCTGCACCTCAAAGACCCGTTCACGGCCGCACGACTCGCAGCGCGGTAGTCGCGAAGATACACCACCAGCAGCACCACTACCACTCACCACCTTGACATGTGACGACGCACCACTAGCAGAGATCGCTGGAGCCAGCAACTTGCCCACCGCATCTGTAGTCGAATACAGCAATGGCGTACCGCGAAATTCATATCGCAGCACCTGTTCCGGATTATGATCCAATCGCGTCGAGAATTTTAGGAATGACTTGTCCAGGGCTGATTCAAATGAATCTTTACTATCTGTTCCCGCTCCGGCTGTAGAGGTGGACTCATCGTCGAAGTTGGACATTTGCACGTTGGACGGCATGCTGGGGGTGGAGGGTCGTGAGATTGTTTCGAACTCTGCGTCAAGGAAGTATTGGGTGTATGGGGCAGGGAAGGAGGATTGGGCGGGCCATGGTTCGATGGGACCGATGGGTTGTGCAGGTTGATATTGGGATGGAGGGGGGGATGAAACGCGGACTTTGTCTGCGAAAGATTGGGGGAGGGATCGTTCCTCCTTTTTGCTTTCTTCTTCTTCTTTTTCTTCGTCGACGGGCTTCTGGGGAGGAAGTGCTGCGAGGGTAGATGGCGAGGAGAGCTGCGCAAAGGGGTTGACTTGCGAGGCGGGAGAGCTCGATGTTGAAAATGGGTTCACGTTAGCTGATGCGCCGTGGGTGCTGGGTGCAACGCCAAAGAGGCTTGCTCCAATGTCTCGCTTGGGCGCAGATGGCTTTGATTCCGCCGGTTCGGCCTTTGCCTTTGGCTCATCCTTCTTCTTGTTTGCGATCTTATGCTTCCTTACACCCCGCAATGCGCGTATGCTGCCTTGTTTTCTGTTGCAGGTCCGTCTCGTGCACGCAAATATGTACAGCCAGCGTTCGTCATTTGGAAATTGCTCAGGTAAATCAGCATGAAGTTGTAGAAGTAGCGGCATGGGATCGTTGCAAGATTTGCATTTGGCAAAATTGCCTGGAGGCGGGGTTGAGGGGTCGAGCCATGTCTAGATAACGAATGGTTAGCTATGTCGCAGATTCTTGTATATAGAATTGCATAACGGATTCAAGGCCATATGGCAACTATGGATTCAGTAAAACGACTTCCAAACAACAGACAATGGTCAAAATCCAGTTTTGATAAACATACCGGCCATCCACCCAGGTGACTGATCGTATCTTCTATTTCTTCATCCGCTGCATAACCAAGCAGAACAGAGGTCACATTATAATCTCCTTGCACATCGTCATCAAGGCCAGAAGAATCACTGTCGTAGGGATCCATTTTGCTGGTGGACAAGTCTTCCCTCGCTTGAGCTTCCTTTCTGTCAATGCGGGACCTAAATATTTTGAGCGCGGCTCAATGCACGTGATGGGTCCAGATGAGTTCGAGATAACTAATCATGATAAGATAAGATAGAGAAGGATCTTATCTATCCTCCGATAAGGAAATCAGATGGGCAACATGGACATATTGATTCGCATATCTGACGTGATACACCGTACGGATATATATTTGAGTGATAGCATACAATAATTCCACGACAGCTTGACCTCCAGGACCTGGAATTACGAAAGACCCCATTTACCAGTCACAGATTAGCCTTTTCTTTGTTCAACCGGCCCCAGATCTTCCTCGTATCAACAATCAAAGGCCATATCTCCCGAAAGTTATTCATCTCGCTCTGCTTCGCACCTTGCCATAGCGCCTCGTACGGATCCATGTCCGGCCTTGCTAGGGCACTGTCCATTTCAAAATCCGTAAAATTATATGCATCAATGATCGCCTTTGAATGCGTGGCGAGAGTCTCGATGGCTTGGTCATAAGCAGAGGAAAGCGTTTTGCGTTGGTGTGCGGTGAGAGAGTGTGGAGAGAAAATGTCTTTGTGGGCCGACTGAAGGATTGAGAGAGCGAACTATGAACTTAGAGTTAGAATGCATGTAATTTGCCTTGTGGCCGGAGGATGGGTGGCTTGTACCACTTGGACCAAAGCCTTTAATTGGGGGTAGAACTCAGCTCCGGCAGCCTTGTTGATGACATCCCAGAAGCCTCGCCAGTATGTCAAATCGCAATGGGCCATTGTAAGCTCGTGCACGGTGAAGCTGGTATCTTTGCCGCTGCTGGTAGCTTCCAGATGGGCCTTCACTAATGTCGCCAGACGTCGTTCCAGAACCAATTGTTGATTTTCAGGTTTGAACCAGTCAGCTTCAGATTCTACCCCGAGTTTGTTTGCAGTATCTGGGTTTCGTAGAAAGCTCAAATACGAGAGGCTTGGGACGGTGCTCTCGGATTTCCTAGATAGTCGGTTAACTATGGATGAACATTGGTTGTCCGAAGATTAGGACTCACGCATTGTAATGCTTTAGTATAGCACGCGGCACCTGTTGAGAGATAACATAGTTGTCACCTTCATACGTTACTGCGTTGACGGTATGAGCGTACATGCGTCCAAACCCCGATAATGCACTATATCCGTGACCGCCACAAGCGATCCGGCATGTCTCGACGCCATTTGCGGTGATATCGGTGGAATAGACCTTGGCACCCACAGTTTGGAGGTGTAGATCCTCAAGTTGGGAGAAATCTCCTGTTGCGATACTCACCTTGCTGTAGTCGTCAAAAGCCTGTTTGATGTTTTGGCCAACCAAGACGAGTGCAGTGCCCTAGAAACTGTCACTGCTAGCCCTTAATACGAAGAAGAGACCTCAGGAACACTTACCCGCGCCAACAACGGCAATAGTCTATACTTCACACTCGCATACTCAAACACGGTGGTCTCTTCCGTCTCCCCTTTTCCCCAGAACTGTTTCCTGAACGTTGTATAATGATAAGCTACCGCGACCGCTTTAAGCAAGTCATATCCCGTGGCCTCGGCCATAATAGCACGAACCGTGACCATTGACCCATATGAATGCTTCGTATTTTTGGGTGGGACATATGTTCCATCCCTCAGAACCTGTGCATTCCTTGCTAGCATCTGGGTTCGAGGGACCCTAACATTGTGGAATTGCATAGCGCCATTGTCGACACCTACCATACCCTGGAAGGCCTTGGGGCCAAGCTCATAGATCTCAACGCCGCGCAGCAGTGCGTGGGTCTCAAGATCACGGAGCTGGACGAGGAATAGATGGTTCCCATATTCCTTGCCGGCTATGATTAGTCGTGCCACGACGAGAGAATGAGTTGCCCATATCCCGGTGGCTCCGATCCAGTACTTTGTGCTGCTCAAGGTGGGAGAGTTGATAATGAATTCGTCTGTGACGGCATCGAACGTAGCTGTGGTCTCGATACCGCGCACGTTCGAGCCATGTCCCAGTTCTGTCTGCGCATAGGACCCAAGAATTTCAAGCCTCTCTGCTTTTGGAATCCAGATTGCTTTCTGTTCATCGCTCATTTGCCCCTCAAGGCTAGACAAGAATACTGGTTCAAAATCAGCATTGAACACTGAATAAGGGGAAATATTGTTCAAAGAACTGCATGCATACTTCTAAACTGGGGCTGCACAGGAAGGAAATAGTCTAGCATGCCCACAGCCTGGCGAAACTGTTCGTGACTCCATTTCTCCCTTTGCTTCACCGCGATCAATTCACGCGCCTGGTGCACCGCCCTCACCCACGCGTCTTTCCTGGCTAGAGATGGGACGGTCACAGATCGCTTGGAGAATATAGGGTTGGTGGTTAGGACTTTCAGGAGTTGTTTGCGGGCTTCGAACTTGTTCTTCCCGCCCCAGAGGAACGTTGAGAGCGGGCTTTCGATTGGCTGGTTGCTGATGTTTCGTGATGACATCTTGTCGCGTCGCGTTTTCAACTGATCGCTGACCATCAGAGTACCGACCGCCCCGAGTGCTTCAAAAATGTCTTTCGGCCTATCGATTCATTCATCATATAAGGATGAATTTTGTGCACAAAGCATTATGCAGTCCAGGTGACGAAGGCCCCCATGGATGTCTTCTAATTCTCCCCCGATTCATCGAGATGACCTGGTGCTTCGGCCCAGACGCTCTGCGCAATATCGGCATTAGAAAGGTGTGTTCCCGAAGAGCCGAATATTTTCGGGAATTTTGCCAGATTCCCTCGTCCTGGTGCCGGCTTGGAGCTTTAAGGCGTGCGGAGAAGAAGTGGTTGCAGTGTTGCACTGACTCTTAGCCGAGCTACTACTGTCTCCTCTACCAGGCTTGTTTCTGAGGGGCATGGTTTTGGCTTCACGGCAGAATATGCATATCTGCGACATCAAGATGATATGCAACATTATAAATTTCACTTTTGGATCAATTTAGCCACAGAGCACTTGTTGGGTAATCCGCGATTGTTGTATTTTTGTCGTCAGAGGCCGGGTTTGAGCACCGTCAATTGTCCCGAAGAACCGGCCTAAAAACGGTGTTCCGGTAAAATGTCTCTGCACAGCGATCACCCTGATGCCCTTCGGCATTTGGATCCTACCAGCGGAGCGCCTAGGTCCTAGGCGCTGGAAGGTGATGTTCCCTTCTGGCCCAGCTTGTGCTGGGAGCTGTCTCTAAGCCTAGATGTCGCGACTCATCTGTTTCTGACCTCTTTTGGCGCTTAAGAACATCTTACGGGCTCAGTGACTTGAGCTTCAACGTAAAGGAGAAGTGGAAAGCAAAATGGTCGTCAAAACGGACTGGACTGCAGCATTGAAGCCAGCACCTCCCGATGGGGCAACCATAATCGCACAGGAGAGAGCCCGGTCGAGCATTCCGGTGAACCAACTAGCCGACTATCTCCTTACGTCTACCTTTCTCGAAAGACAGGATCGAGTGCTAAAGGTGCTGTTGAACGAACCTGTCTTCAAGAAAACAAGCCAGGCCAATCTCTCCAGGCCAGACAGATACAAACTCGGTCTTGCGAGGGGGAAGAAGATCCGTCAGCTTAAAGATAAACTCAAATGGGACGATGAAGATTATAACATGGCGTGTTATTCTATGCGACGATGTCCTACCCTACTACCTACACACTGCAATGTTTTCGACGACCGTCAGTCAACAAGGAGACAATGCACAGAAAGCCTACTTGATGCCCAAGATAGATGCGTGGGAGATCATCGGTGCTTATGCACAGACAGAGTTGGGCCATGGGAGCAACGTTCGCGGAATTGAGCTGGAAGCGAGATGGGACCCTCATACGAGAGAATTTGTTCTTCATAGCCCCCATTTGACTGCGAGCAAATGGTGGAATGGCACTCTGGGCCGCACTGCTACCCACGCCATAGCAGTCGCACAGTTGATGTTACCCGTATCAGGGGAGGGAGCTGAGACGAGCTACAAGTCATACGGCCCTCATCCCTTCATTGTGCGGGTTCGCGATGAACAAACTCATCAGCCACCAGAGAGCATTGTCATTGGTGACATTGGTCCGAAATATGGATATGCGTCGATGGACAATGGATATATGCTATTTAACAACCACAGGTAAACCATTTGGTTCATTTGACTTGTATGAAGCTGATCAGCCTTCAGGATTCCTCACGATGCGATGCTCTCACGTTACTTCCGAGTCGACCCACACACTGGAGAATATACGAAGCCCGAGAATCCAGAAGTTGTTTATGGCTCTTTGACTCATGTGAGCATGTTCTGTTATTTTAATTAGCTGAGTAGGCTATAGCTAATAGGCCCCAGGTGCGCGCTACTATTGTCATGGAAGCGAGACTCGCTCTCGCGCGTGCAGTTACTGTAGCTGTGCGGTACCTATCTATTCGTCGCCAATTTCGAGACAAGGATTCCGACAATCCGTCTGACCCTGAAATGACAGTGCTGGATTACCCAACTGTTCAAGTTCGCGTTCTACCATTGCTCGCCACTACGTTCGCTCTACACTATAGCGGAAAGGCCATGCGGGAGCTCTATGTGCGGGCTCGCAAGAATATTGAAGAAAAGGGGGATTTTGAAACTCTTGCCGAGCTTCATAGCACATCGTCGGGACTCAAGAGTCTTACCACTGACCTCACTGCTAGTGGGATTGAGACCTGTCGTCGAGCAATGGGCGGGCATGGATTTGGAGCCAGTGGCCTTGTGCAGCTGAATGCAAATTACTTGTCGAAACCTACCGTTGAGGGTGACAACTGGATGATAACACAGCAAGTCGCAAGGTATCTGATAAAGAAGGTGAAAACTCTTGCGGGATCGACGAGTGCTCGCGCAACGACCCGAACGGAGGAGTTTTTGAAACGGTATCTTCAGGCAGGAGATAGGACGCTTCACCTGAAAGTTTACCAAGATGACAATGTTATCATGGAGGCGTTCGAATGGAGGACAGCTCATCTCGTAAGTGGTCAGATCCACCAGTTTGGATAATAGAACCACGTCCACTCACACGTTCTGAACCGTTTAGGCATTCAAAGCATACCACCAGCGAGAAATTCAAAAGAAACCTTGGAACAGCTTGCTCATCGACTTCCATAAACTAAGTCGAGGTACGCCCATCGCACCCCCTTCTCATTAGATCATCAATTTATGCTAATGCCTCCCCCCTCTCAGCATACTCCCAATCCATCCTCACCTTCAACTTCCATCAAGCTCTCCAACCCAACAACCCCGAATTTGTGCATCTCGATCCGACCACTCGCACAGTCCTTCGTGAGCTTTTTCTCCTTTTCGCTCTGACCACCATGGATACGGAGGCTCGCGAATTCGCCACCTCAGGGGCGGTGTCGAATGACGACCTCGACGCTCTGCCCGAACGGATTCTGGAGCTTATGAGCCATATCCGTCCACACGCGGTCCGGTTAGTGGATGCATGGAAGATTCCGGACTTTTTACTGGATAGGTATGTAGTATTCTGGGGCATCTTGTTACTTCTACTTTCCCTCTTGGGTAAGCTGACCCTGGTTACATATAGTGCGCTCGGAAGATACGATGGAAAAGTATACGAAGACTTGTTCGACCGCGCGCATCGACAGAATCCGATGAACACTGAAACGTTTAATCCGGATTACCGGACTGATGAGATTGTTCTTGGTAGCGGGGATGCTGGACGGATTCTATCGAAACTGTGACGACTATTAATGGAATCGACAATGCTGCAGTATCAAGCTTTGCTTTATGTACCGTAGGCTTGGTTCACGGTTAGTTTGTGTTGGTTACACTACTGATCTAAAGTCAGGATGCTTCGCGCTGCGTGATAGAATATGCCAATTCCAGTTGAAGTACTACTTGTAGCAGAATAGCGACCCAATCTAATTTTTTGATACAGAGGCCATGAATAACACTGCAAGTCTGAGACCGATTCGGGATGTGTCAAAGAAGCCTTTCGACGATCGCCAACATCGAGGTTGTCCGGATTAGGAAACCCCAACAGCAACCCACCAGATCAAAACTCCCTCTGCCCATGGCTCCATACAAACATCCAAGTAATTGACCAAATCGCACAAATCGTCTCAAAGCACAATCTCATTGGCTTTTGATGAAATTGAGCTCTTCGCCCCACGACCAAATGGCCTACCAGGTGCCACGCTGTGGAGCGAGTTTGCTGAGTATCTTCCAGATCTGCCAGTACCCCGGTGGCTTCTCCTTCCAGGGAGATTGTTCAAGGCTGACATGACAGATTCTCTTCCGGATTCGATTTTGCTTCGCAGGCTTGCCGACTTCTCCACACCCGACGTGGCTGACTGCTCTGACGACATGGAGCTTCGTCCGGCCGGCTCGTTCACGGGACCAATGGAATAAGGAATATATTGATGTTTTTGGTGATGTTGGGGTTGGTGTGGTATGGGGACGTACTCTGCTCTCTTATACCGCGATTGTAAATGCTGTGAAGCGGGCTCATGCGCTTCTAAAGAGAGGCCGTTCAATTGAATCGGAGCCTCAGATACTCCGTTCGGTGCATCAACTCCAGTCTCTGGGCACTTATTCTCCTGGGCTCCCATCACACGTTCGCTGACGTTTTCCATACTCTTCGACGCAGGAGGCACGGCGAGAACTTCAAGGACGGGGGTAAACTCGTCCAGCTTCTCTTCCAAATAGCTCACTCTCTTGCGCAGTTCAACGCACTCGTCTGCGTTCATGCGGATATCTGACAGGGCATTTTCAAGCTCTTGTTCTGCCTTGCTGGCACGGATGCTGGCATCGTCGGCCTTGCGAATTGCGCGGTTGATTTGTGAGTTGACGACGTAGTAGACGATGAGGAAGAAGAGGATGCGAATGATCAAGCCCTCGGGAGGCCATGCCATCATGAATAACTGCTGTGCTGCGTATATCTAAAACCACTTTGGTGCTGAAGGCCAAAAGGAGAGGAATAGTATTTGAAATGAATACTGATGTCAGTATTTGAAATGAATACTGATGTCAGTATTCTACCTTGCGCAGTATAACTGTATATCGGGATGAGGATATACTATGGTTGACTTTTAGGACCGGGAACAGTAGAAAGTGCTCATGCTTCCTTCATATTCACTGGGAATCAGGAAGCTGCGCCCATACTGGCCTAGTTTAGTAGGCACATCGCACGGAGTGAGTATCTTAGCGAACGTTCCTTCCTAGGAGTCAAGCCGTTGCATTATGCTGGTCCGAGAAGAGGGTTGATATTGCTCTGCGTTGATCTCTCACGGAGCTTCAGCCCTACTGTACTGCTAATGAACCGGCCCACGACCCACGGCCCATATCGGATCTACATTGCACTCCATCGATCGATCGACGATTATTGTGGAGGGGATGGAGAAGATCGAAGATCCGCAAGCAGAAGAGAGAACTTGCGATGAGATCACCTGTGCCAAGCTTTCGTGCCGCTTGGAGGCTTTGCTCAAAACCGCGTAAAATACGCTAAACGGCTCAGTACCAGATCTTATCTAGTATATTGCACTGATTGGCCAAGCTATCTGCTATTTGGTATAGCTGTTACATATATTACGCGAATGACATCAGCAATTCGCATGCCCAACTGCAGCTAGCTGTGCTGGACGGCAGAGAGCGCACGCCGCAACAACACACGGTGACCGGCCTCAGAATCTGCAGGAGAAGGGCAGCTGCTCTTTCTTTCAATCTGAGTTAGAGTAGATTGTTGACCACCAACCTGGAACCCGCCGTGTAGACTCTGGAAGGCGCTGCTGAACGAAATAAGCTCCTGCCAGGCGTTTGATCGCTCCTGCAGCTCTGCAGTGTCACCACCGACACGCAGATCCAACTACGATGGACGTTTGATTACTGCCCGTTGACTGACGCCCTCTCTTTTTCTCTTTTTCTTTCGCCCGCTTCCCATCTGTCGTCTTCACCATCGTGTAGTACCACCGTCTTCTTAAGACTCGGTGCGACTCTCAACGAGGACGACGGTCATTCGTTATCAATTTTCGTATATATTGATATCACGGCACATCATCATGGCTCACAGCTCAGGCACATTTGGTTACCTCCGCATGATTCTATTCTACTTTCTCTTGACGTCGAACTTCCCACTGGTCTGGTCTCAGCAACAGAATCCTCTCCAAAAGCAGTCGGCAACCGGGCACCCTAAACAGATTGCCATCATAGGTATGCCACCTGTGGAGGGAGTGCAATCATGCGTCGGTTGTATGACATGATTACTGATTTATTTTTTCTGCAATAGGTGCTGGAGCTGGTGGAGCATCTGCTGCCTATTACCTGCGCAAATATGCGGATTTCTTCTCCACCCCCGTCAACATCACGATCTTTGAGCGATCAGACTATGTCGGCGGGAGGTCTATGACTGTCAATATTTTCGGCGATCCTTCCCAACCCATTGAGCTGGGAGCGTCTATCTTCGTGAATGCCAATAAGAACCTTCTCAGGGCGGTAAAGAAATTTGGACTGACGGTCAAAGAATCAGACCACGACGTTCCAAGAGAGTCTACCTACAACCTTGGAGTCTGGGATGGAAGCAAATTTGTCTTTTTGCAACGTGAGACAAGTTTTCGTTGGTGGAATATCTTCCAGTTATTGTGGAAGTATGGCTGGGCCCCAATGAAGACGCAGAGTGTGATGAAAACTACTGTCGACAAGTTTCTCAGGCTCTATAAGTGGCCTTATTTTCCGTGGAAGTCCTTGTCCGGAGTGGTTGTGAGCTCAGGTCTTGCTGGAGCCACCTGGTCAACCGGAGCAGAGTTCCTAAAAGACAATCAAATATCGGAAGAGTTTAGGCGAGAGATCATCCAGGCCAGCACCCGTGTCAACTATGGACAAAATCTTCCATTGATTCATGGCTTGGAAACAATGGTTTGCATGGCTACTGATGGCGCCAAATCCGTTGAGGGAGGCAACTGGCAGATTTTTCGTGGCATGATTGACGTATCGGAAGCAAACCTGAGACTTCGAACACGCGTGAAAAATGTCCATCGCAACGAGGATGATTCCTATACCCTTGCTTACAAGGTGGAAGGCAAAAGCTCGGTACAGTATGACGACTTTGACCAGGTGATTATCGCAACTCCCCTTCAATTTTCGGACATCAAAATATCCCCGGCCATTGATTACCTTCCGGACACTATTCCATACGTCGAGCTTCATGTTACACTACTCGCCACACCACACAAACTCTCGCCACGATATTTTAGACTTACGGATGATGAGTCTTCGGTTCCTGAGGTGATTCTTACAACGCTTCCGGAAGGCCTTGATCTGGGTTCTCGCCGTGACGGAGTGGGACCAGCTGGATTTTGGAGTATCAGCACACTCAAGAAAGCAAGACCCCCAACGTCTTCCTACGCTTCTGGGAAAGAGCACTACGTGTACAAGATCTTCTCCCCTCAGCCTTTGACCACACAGTTCGTTTCAGATCTTTTTGGCATAAGTGAAATGGAGCTCTACAACGAGCGTAACGTCAGTTCTTCGGTGCTGCCCTCAGGTCTAGGGGGGTTCTCGGAAAACGAGATTTCCTGGATCCATGAGAAGAAGTGGCATTCGTACCCCTACCTCTACCCACGCGTGACTTTTGATGATATCAAACTGGCGCCGAACCTTTGGTACGCCAGTGCAATTGAGCAGTTCATTTCGACCATGGAGACGAGCTCCCTGTCGGGAATGAATATTGCTGCGCTTATACTGAGTGAATGGGTCTCGGAGTTCGAAGTCAAGTTGAAGAAGTACGAAGACAGCCTGTAGTTGTTTGTCGATGGCCTAGAAGTTATATATAGCGTGTGCATACATATAATATGGCTGGCTTCACAGGCGTGTGTGTGAGATATGGCGTACTCAGAAGGGATCGAACAGCGGATTGGACTCCATTAACCTACGCGATGCAGGTGATGATCAGAACCATCATTTTTACTCGAGATAGAGAAACTCCCTAGAACTTCAGAATATTCGACTTTGCTTTCGCATTATGAAAAGGTCTCCTTCGTTCACTTCATCTAGCATGGACGTGACTCCGTACCTTAACCAGCAGTTTAATCTCGCCTGTCAGCGGCTAGTGCATTTACCTAATCTCAAGGCCCGTAATTGATCCAAAACCACGGACGCCCGGCCGGAGAAATATTCAATTCCTATTGTATACACTCACCGTAGAAGTCCCCGTTCACGTCTTTTCGCAAGTATCGGAGAATATTCGGCAGGGCTGGCCAATATTTAGACTGAAGAAGATGACGCTAACGGATTGACGAAATTTGAGACCAGGTCATATTAATTTTACTGTATGAGAACAAAAATGAATGGTTTGGCCGCTTCATACGAGTATGAAGTATTATATGCGGTAATCGTATGTGTTCCCGCAAAATCAGGTGGAAGTCTGCCAAAAAGGTCGATGCGTGGAAAGCGGGACGTTGAAATTTGACAGATGAGGAGGTGCTGCGGGTCGGCGGCGAACAATCCGGGCCTAGACGTTGAGATGCTTATTTTGTTTCGTTTCAAGGCGCATGGACAATGCTTCAGGGGTCGAAGAAACGGCATGATGATGAGAGGGACAACAGATTTGGGGACTTTCACGGGGAAAATCTCTGAACCAATTACTTTACGCTCAGAGGTGAAAACGAGGTTGTTGATGGTTGAACGCGTGAAGAGGCAAACCGATGGCACGGAAAACCACAGACCAGACCCTCCGGGCCGAACCCAGCTGGACCCTTGGACTTGATCCGGAAATGCGTTGATAGGGAACGAGTAACGAGGATTCGTTCGTTCGTCCCGCATCCACATCTCGCACTCTTCTAAATTAGTTAGATGCGGCGGAGATACTGTAGTTACTGTTTGTACTCCGTAAGTTGCGGAGTAAATGCAGGTACGAACGCCCCCGTGGCCGAGGTTTGCAGGATGGAATTCTGAGCTGATATTAGATGCATGAACGGCGTATGTTTGTGCTCCATGCACGCATTTTACCGCGCTGTGCGAGGGGTTTGTCATGATTACTCGATCGATGGCATGGAATAGATTATGACTCGCACCGAAGCAGGGGTTGTCTCCCGTCTTCCTAGCTCCGGGCTCTGGGAGGGTACTTCTCAATAGTACTCCGGCGTGCCACGGGGGTTATCAAATCTTTCCTCAGGCCATATTCTACAGCTATCATGATACACAGAGTGCCGGGAAAGAAAGACAGAAGGCCATTATGCTCATTCCACGCATGGCAGTCACATAGACCATATTGTACCTTCGTGATCCCTGGATATCAGCAGAGAAGTTTCATACTTGCTACCCAGCAACAAAGCCCGCTACTGAAATGTGTTGAGCTTTGAGAAACCGCAATTTGACTAGTCAGCAGATGCCGGACTCATTTGACACCTCGAGCTATCAGTCTCACTCTAGACCTCTGACTCGGACGGCTGATTCCTTCAGCGGGCTGTGTTAGCCACGGCGCCCCGTTTTGTGCCTTTCCCGAGGAGTTGAGAAGTTTGCATGTTGAGTTTGGGGGTTTACCTCTTTCCTGGCCAACGAAAAGGTACGGAGTCTTGCTCCATGAGCCCATATGCTCGCTCTGTAACTATGGGCAAAGGGTGGGGAAATCATAGTTTATGCAGAAGATGATGGTGCAGTAGGAGACACGAAAGGATCCGCTGGCCATGTGTCTTGTTAGCCATGTGTTTGTATCGTGCCTGATTCCCGTCCGCCATGTGCGCGGAGGATTTCTTGGGATATTGAATTTTTCTTCTAGCTTAACTTCCGCGTTTAGCTATTTTCGACGTTTGGGCTGATATTCTCCGCGTGTTTGTCGTTGTGGATTCGGAGAGCCCGGAGGAGAGGAACAGGAGGGGAAAGTCCGGGACGCCAAATGGCAACTGAAATTGATTGGACGACGGAGCCAAAAGGTTCCAGAATCTCCCCAACGGATGGTACTGCCATGGCGCTTATGTCGTTGGCATCGGGAGTAGTACGGTTGCTAATTTGGGACTATTGAAATGGCGATATCTGGTTGAAGGTTTTGACGGTGTCGATTTAGTCAGGACGAGTGCTTCTTGGTGCCAGTCAGAAAAAAGCTTAGGGCGGACGACTTTTGATGAAGCCATGCCATGTGTTTTTGTCGTCGATATCACCTGGGCATCCACGTTATCATGATCCCCATGGACCCGAGTTTTGACTCCGGATACGAAAAGCATGGTGGCCACGTGGGAAACAACAATGCTGATCAATACTCCGTGGATGGTGACTCTCTGATAAAGTGCCTTTGCGAGCTTGTCGTGCATAAGATCGTGGCGAGGAGGAGTTCGTATACTTGACGTCTAATATAATTTGTCCAGGCCATGAATCGAAGAGGCAAAGATGCATGCAGATTGAATCTCCGAATGCCCCACGGACCGCGGGGTTATCAAGTAGTTGTCAGTCCGACAAGTCACGCAATCAGGAATCAATCTGGGGACATCGCCGTGCTGATTCGAGGTAAGCAGCGCCCTTTGAGATTACTATTTGGGACCTCGAATGTAACAACGGGAGAGAAGGCTGATAGGAACCCCAATTGCTGGCAGTGGAGAGAGCTTCAAAATCGGGGCAAATGATTTAGAGTAAGTAGAACATTCGTATCAACAGCACAGTGCTAGTCCAGAGTATTTTGTGCTGAGTATGTTGTTGTTCAAGACCTCGGATCTAGGAAAATGCTCTGAGTTGCTCGTCACAACATTGAAGTGCAGACATCCCTGTCAACAACTTCCTGCGTCTATTCATAGCCATCATCGAACTGGAGCAACGGGTTCTTCCCAGCAACCTAATCCGGACCGCCAAAGTTCAGGAGAAATACTCCGTATGCGATGCTTGTCAAACATGAGATACTTGCCTACTGTTAGCTGACATTCGTTCGGTCCATGGTGCTCGACAAGGATTGAACGTCATGTCTCAACTCTCCTCATGGGGGGGCTCACCAAATCCATGGACTCATTGTTGGGTTGGATGCGGGGGATGAGCAGATGCAACCATGATCCTTCACTACCGCTAGTATGGGATATTTGGCAACTCAATCAACCCATGTCCCGGCAGTCCAGCATTAACAGGCAATCCCAGCGTGGCCCTTCGCGGTGCATAAACAACCCCACTGCTCAACTAAAACGGATGTCTTTTTTAGATGCTCCGGAGTCCGTACGCAAGTGTGCGAAACATTGAACTGATTGATGGCCTAAAATCTAAGCGAAATACATAATCCACTCGCATCACCGGCCAATTCTCTAGTTCCGTGACCACCGGACTCGATGGATCATGCGTCTGTTCCTCTCTTCCATAACTTATCACCGGCGGTGTTGTTGATACGAGCAGCAGAAGAACAGGGTGAATCCCAGACATTTCTACACCGCAAGACGCGAATGCTAACATGGACGTGGTTAGGCGCGGTGCACTTTTGTCTCTGTAACGAACACAGCCAGCCAAAAGGGGTCGTTTTTTGGTAGAGTGTTTCTCCCCCGGGCGCCCTTGTCGAAGATTCCACAAGGCAATCCGTGTTGCGGTTGGCGCGCCGGCAATCTGATCCCTGCTAGCCCGCCATGAGGTTCCAGACCGAGTCCTCGGATCGCGAAACCTAAATTTTAGATGAAAATTAGCTTGCACACCAAACCACCATGGCAATTCTTGCATGATCGTTTGCATGCGGAGCATGAGAGAGATAACGGCTGCGGCTGGGTTGTCCCGGGGTTGAACCAGAGACCACAGCCACGGGGGTTATAAATATACGCCCATATCCGCCTCATGACTGGCATTTTTGGAATCATCAACCCAGTCACTCATTTATTCTTTTTCTTCTGCTTCAGGTTGTATAACCTGTTGAAGCATTTTTTTATCATCATGTTTGGAACAACAAAGGCCTTGTGCCTTTTGGCACTTTGCCTGGTCACCGACGGAGTACACTCCTTAGCTACCCCCCGCGGTGACAACAGAGTCGAGGTGCGCGCAGACCCTGAGCCACGTTACAAGGCAGTGGCCGCGAGCTCCCAGAAACGTCGCAATGATGCGCTCAATGCGTTCATGACCCTCCCCAAGATTGAGGAGAGTCTCCTCGGCAACGATCTCCGTCCCTATCTCCTCAACTCCGGCCTCTTGACCAGGGAAGAAATCCGAATTATCAAGACCGATGCCCTAGCTCTCGTCCGCCGAATGGTTAACAGAACCTTGACTTCCGTGGACGTGACCACCGCGTTCTGCAAAGCAACGGTCATCGCACAGAATCTGGTATGTTATTATGTTGACACACGACAAAGCCGATCTTACTGACTAACATTACTAGACAAACTGTGTGACAGAAGTCCTCTTTGATGAAGCATTGGCCCGCGCTAGATTCCTTGACAACTACCTCGAGGAACATGGCGTCCCCTTCGGCCCCCTGCACGGTCTGCCGATCTCTCTCAAAGACACGTTCATCACGCCTCCTCATCCATCTTCCATTGGAATTGCTGCCTATGCTCTTGAGCCCACCACCGAACAGTCCGTGATTGTGAAAATGATGGAGGACCTAGGCGGAATCTCCTACGTCAAGACCAACGTCCCCACCGCCATGTTGATGGGTGAAACTATCAACAATGTCTGGGGCGAGACCAGAAACCCAATCCACAAGAAACTTACTCCCGGTGGTTCCTCAGGCGGTGAGGGTGCCATCTTGGCCTTCCGCGCTTCTCCCCTTGGTATTGGTACCGATATTGGCGGCAGCATCCGTATTCCCGGTGCCTACGGTCACTTGTACGCTCTCAAACCCTCTCTCGGACGTTTCCCTACATGGGGAGCCAAGCCAGCCATCAAAGGCCAGGACATCATCGCCTCAGTCGCCGGACCTATGTCGAGCTCCCTTCGTGCTGTGAAGTTGTTCTCGGAAGCTTTCCTATCTGAGGCAGCTGCTCCCTGGACCCTCGACCCCAAGATGGTCCCAATCCCATGGAGACGCAATGTCATTCAGCCAAAGGGCCGCCCGCTCAAGTTCGCCATGTATCCCTGCAACGACGGAATTGTTACCTGCCACCCACCTGTTGAGAGAGCACTGAGGATCACAGCACAGAAACTCAGAGATGCTGGTCATCAAGTCGTTGACTGGTAAGTCCCTCTTTAGGAATAACGGGAGAAAAGACTCCCTTCTCGCAGAACAGATCACTAACTCCCTCAACAGGACTCCAGTCAATCCCCTCGGCGTTGAGGGCCTCACAACCCAGGTGTTCACCTTGACCGGTTCCGATGCCGTTCTTCCCCCTCTCAAGGCATATGATGAACCCCTTCTCGGCGTCTTAGCGCTCTTGTTCCCCGATACCAACAACACCACTCCGGCACTCACCCCCGCTAAACTCCGCGAATTGATCATCAACCGCAACCAGCTCCAAAAGGATCAGCTCGACCAATGGAAGGTCACCAAGGTCGATGGTCTCATTGCCCCCGTTGCTGTGGCCGCCGCCGCTCGTCTGCGGATGGATCCCCAGTTATCGTATGGCGGTTTCTCCGGTTTCGGCAATGTCATGGATCTTCCTGGATGCACATTCCCCGTCACCTACGCTGATAGACAGTTGGATCCCAAGAGAGGCGCTGACTGGGCTCACAGTGGTCCCAGAGATCAGTTCGTGCAGAGCGATTATGATCCTAACTTCTGGCACGGTGCCCCCGTGGGCCTTCAGGTCCTTGGCCAGAGGTTGGAGGAAGAGAAGGTCTTGGAGATGACAGAGATTATCTCCAACGCCATCGGCTTCGAGGATCGTGTTTATGGATAAAAATTTCCCCCTCCTTTCCGTTCTCTTTGAGCCGGCACTTTTTTTCCTTTTTTTTCGAAAGAGTCTTACTTTCTTCACGACTGTATATATAACTTTTTCTTGTGTTAATTTTTTTCTGATTGCCGGCTCATACGATATGACGGATGTCTGTACTATATACTGCAAATCTTATGACTAGGGAGGTTCTTAAATGATAATCGAACTTGTTATAGACAACATAATTGTCACTTGATAGAACCTCTGTACGGAGTATTGCTCGCACGGAAACGTACTTGAAACACGCAGACCAGCAACAACAGACAAGAACCTGTTCAGACAACCGTTCCAACTGCTCAAGACATACGTCCTTGAGAAGATGCGAAGTCAGAGAAAACTTGGCTGGAAGAGGGCGGATGATGTAGGTCTAGCCCGCCGCGATCAGGGCACTATGGGCCGGGCCCAGAAGCTCCGGGAGCTAGGAGCAGTCCGCCTTCATATCTAGATCAGTAGCTCGACTGGAAAGGAGGAGAGCTTGCAACTCAATATTTGTAAGATTCAATCATCGATTGCTTGTTCCTGACGTGCGTTGTTTTTTTGTGACTTTCGTGTGATTTTTCTGATTTTTCTGTGATTTTTGAATCATTTTCGAAATCAGATGACAGCAAACGAATGATGTAATGACATGATGATCTAACTAGGATAGGTTTAGTGCACTGCTATTCAGGCACCCGGATGGGGCTCAATACGGCGTCAATACGGAAAGTCACAGCAGTCCACAAGACCGTGCCATGTGTCATTGCGTATTGGCAGCGTATTGCACTCTCACTGGTCCGTAAACCTCACATCATCTCACGCACTCACTGTCAGTCAGTCAGTAGTCATCGCCGTTGGGTCAGCATGTAGGCACCGGCAGCCTCATTTCTCCTCTTCACTTTACTTCTCCCTCTCGTAAAGACTTGTCAGGATGATCCTGGAGATAACAACGACATCCATTCTCGATCTGTTGTCTCTCTCGTCTCCCCGGACAAGCCCTTGTGGTCTCCTCTGCTCCTAGCATCTTGTACGGACCCCCTCTCCTAAGATCTCATCATGGACAATGCAGCTGCTTTCTACCGTATCCTAACCTCCATATCCCTTTTGCCTACAACCAAACAGTCCATGTCCAACACATTCTGGCGGCTATGCGAGCTGCTCGCGCAGCAAGAGAAAGAAAACGAAGACAACACTGGAGCGGAAGCCGACGACCTCGATGACGAGAACTACAGGGTCTCGCTGCCTGACTTTAGAAGATTTCTTGACGAGAGTGCTAGCAAAGATCCCAAACTTGAGCTCGAAATATCTCGACTTTCCGAACTCTCCGACCACTCCCTCGAAGACACTACCCCGATACACTTCGACGACCCCTGCGCCTCCATCGTTAACTTTAAACCCAACGAATCACTGAGAATTACCTGCCTCACAATCGGATCCCGCGGTGATGTTCAACCATATATTGCATTATGCAAGGGTCTACTGGCGGAGGGTCACAAGCCCAGGATTGCCACTCATCGAGAATTCGAGCCTTGGGTGAGATCGCATGGTATTGATTTTGCACCTGTTGAAGGTGATCCTGCTGAACTCATGCGAATATGCGTCGAGAATGGGATGTTTACCTACTCATTCCTCAAGGAAGCATCTCAAAAGTTCCGTGGATGGATTGATGACCTGTTATCATCTGCGTGGGCTGGCTGTCAAGGCAGTGATATCTTGATCGAGTCGCCCAGTGCTATGGGTGGTATTCATATTGCTGAAGCCCTACGGATCCCATACTTTCGTGCCTTTACGATGCCCTGGACTAGAACGAGGGTATATCCGCATGCGTTTGCGGTGCCGGATCATAAGATGGGTGGGACGTATAACTACATGACTTATGTCATGTTCGACAACGTATTCTGGAAGGCTATCGCCGGACAAGTGAACCGATGGCGGAAGCGGGAGCTGGGCCTACGAAGCACGAACCTGGACAAAATGCAGCCTAACAAAGTACCCTTTCTTTACAACTTCTCCCCATCCGTTGTTCCTCCGCCCCCCGACTATGGCGAATGGATTCGTGTGACGGGATATTGGTTTCTCGATGAAGGGTCGAATTGGACACCGCCAGCGGAACTCACAGCTTTCATCAAGAAAGCACGCAATGACCGCAAGAAGCTTGTGTATATTGGCTTTGGCTCAATTGTCGTGACGGACCCAACAGCCTTGACGATATCGGTGATTGAATCCGTTCTGAAGACTGATGTCCGGTGCATCCTGTCCAAGGGTTGGTCAGATAGGCTTGGAGATCCTACTAGTGCCAAAATCGAGGTCCCTCTTCCTCCTGAAATCCATCAGATCACGGCTGCACCGCATGACTGGTTATTTTCTCAGGTGGATGCTGTTGCACACCACGGCGGTGCCGGTACTACCGGTGCGAGTCTCCGGGCTGGAGTACCTACAATCGTGAAACCGTTTTTTGGTGACCAGTTCTTTTTTGGGACAAGAGTAGAGGATCTCGGAGTGGGAATTTTGATAAAAAAATTGAACGTGAACGCCTTTTCGAGGGCATTGTGGGACGCTACGAACTCCGAGCGGATGATCGTCAAAGCCAAGTTGCTTGGCGAGAAAATCCGCCAGGTATGCTCTTCCCCTGTCAAGCGCTTCCATAATTCTTTAAATATACTGACGCTCTTTGCAGGAGAATGGCGTAGAAAAGGCTATACAAGCGCTCTACCGTGATCTTGAATATGCCACAACCCTCGTTCGACGACGCGCGATGGATAGCGATTCGCCACCCGCGCCTGAGCCGCAAGATTCCTCTGAGGCTCGTAAGCAAGCCTGGGAGGACGATCTCGATGGCATCGAAGATACCTGGACGCTGGTAGGCCACCCAGACACAGACATGGAACTATCTCAAAGTAGTAAGGGCCGCGAGAGTGAATTCGATCTACGCTCAAGCGCCGCTGCCGCTGCGGGGACATTGTCGAGCATGGCTGTCGAAGAGGATGATGGAGAAGAAGATGTGGCTCGATGATTGGGACATACTCTCTCCTGTGCCATGAACGCTCCTTTTTTAATGACATTGATGATTAACTGTGATGACTTTGTGATGCATTGAATTTGGGACTTCCAACATGAGGCGGACTGGAGTATAATTTGGCGGCGAAGCGGTTTCCGAACTAATAATATCACCCTAGGGAGTACTCCGTTCTAACCAACTAATTGGTCAGGAACTGTTTTTTTTCTTTTTTTTCATCTATTTTGGCTCGCCACAGGATGAACGGAAGTGAAGTTGGACTAGGAAGCAGTCCATCCTTTGCAAACCTACAGCATCACCATATTTCGTTCCCCTTTCTAATCGGGCAGCTCTACAAGCGTCAGCCTCGGCGTTCCTTTTATTGGGATCTGTCAACGAATGAGCCTAGCGTGGGTTTTTATATTGTCGCTTTCTCAACTTGAACTCACTATCTACTACTGGCTTCTGTCCTTCTCTGTCTCTCTCCTTCTCTCTCCTTGTTTTAGACTAAGCTGGCCCAGGGCGAATTTTTTTGGGAAACTTTAGACAGTTCTATATTATATATTGGTCATATTTTCCCACCTCTGGTCCGTACTTGGTTCGATATTATAATCGCTAAAAACTAGTCGTCAGGGGGCATCAGAAGCCCGTGAGCACAATGACTTGAATTGATGAAGGTAATCTACAGCGAGATAAGATCTTCTTTCCCGGACAAATCCTTCGGCTTCATGATGGCTTGTGCCTTCGCATCAAGCAACATATCAAAATATCATTCCTTCTTCTTTGGGAATTGATAGCTTCCATTGACCTCACTTTTTTGCCTCGATATACCAGTAACTATTAGTTAGCTGTGCCGATGTGTATGAACAGTTCCTCTTCTTTTCTTTGAGCCGCTTGCGGGTCTCAATGTTTCTTATATGGTCATGCATCGGACTTGGTCGCTTTTTCCTCATCTCCACCCTTTCCTTCTGCCTTTTCTTTTCGCTTCTGCACCACGTCCCAGTTATATACACGTGCAGTGGCTACTTCAAGTGTCTACAGTTCAACATACATAGCAGTTAGCGCATCATCTAACATACATAGCGCAAGAACTAGCCAGCCCCCTCATGGAGGAGGGAAAGAAAGCAAGCGTGTTATATGACTCACGGTAATCTGCTCCCGCAGAAACTCCAAGTCCTCCTCACAGTTGCTCAGACTCAGTTGTGCCGCCCGCAGCTTCTCGTCCAGCAGCGTGTATGCCTCTTCGATTGGGTATGCTAGCATAACGTTCGCGCCCAGCCAGAGATACACTTCCTCCGTGTCTTCGGGGGAAATCGTGGCGCGGGCGTAGAGGGTGTCGTTGAGCTCGAAGGCGGTTTCGATTGAAGTGAGAGATTCAGACTAATGAGTGTGTTGGTGTAAGCAAGTAGGTCCTTTGATAGCAAAGCGCTGGAAATCAGGCGCCATAAGGCGTTAAGAGAGGGATTTCAAGGGACGGAAGTAAATACCTTCCTCCTCACGCAGAGGAATTTCACAGTGTCTAATGTCTTTTTTATGTCTGGAATCTTATCTCTAAGCCCCTGCGCGCGTCGTTGGGTGTTGAGCTCCATGAATTGGTATTTGGATATCATTTCCTGAAAGGAGCGGAGCGTGGGCTCGACGTCCGCGCGGGAGGAGACGTAGTCGGCGACATCGTCGACGAAAGGGGCGGTGGGGATGCCGCGAGGGTTGGTGGTAGTGGAGGAGGAGGAGGGGAGTGTCCTTCAAAAAAAAGGTCAGTGTCGTCTACAATGAGAGGAATTCGACGGGTTTGCGTTGCGCAATTGCGCGTATGGAGGGACGAGGGGCGGGGAGGAGAGGAGCGGGACGGTGCAAGGGCGGATGTACTTCTCGGGTTGCTTTTCCGCCATGTTCGTGTGCGGAGAGGGGCCTAAACGTCTCAAAGTATCATTGTTCGCAGGGTAGAATCTTTCTAAGGGCTTTGCTGTCCTGTTCTGTAGTGTTTTGGGTGTTTCGCGTTGGGTTGAGAATTGTTCGCAGATGTCAGCATACAAATTGCCCAAAAGAGAAAATGATGAATGACGTCTCGTCTGGTTCGTCTTCGAGGCTCCAACACAGCACAGACCGATAACACCATATCCCCAGTGAACAAGTTTCTCCTTTGTAACACTGTGAGGATGCTATCTGTTGTTAAATCATCATGGTTCTCTTGATTATCACCCCTACGATTCGATCTGCTCTCGAATCGCTCCCGCGGTCCGCACGCGATGAGCTCTCCCTCCCCGATCCAACGCCCAACGAAGCTATATCACACATCCAGTTGATTGCTCTCTCACGGGAGCTCTCATCGCAAAGGTCTACGTATTTGAAAGAGGTACAAGAATCAGGCGAAACCGACGAAAGACCTCAGAATGGACCTTTCGCTACGTTCACTCTCAGCTCCCTCCTTCGCGGGACGAAGCTATACATTCCTCCTCCACCGCCCAAACCCGCACCAGTACGTCAAGAAAACACATCTGCATCTTTTTCTGCTACCCAATTGCTAACACTGCTCCTTAGAGCCCCGAATACCTTGCCCTAAAAGCGCGTCTCGAAGCCGAAGCCCAGGCCCGAGAATACCAAGCCTACCTCAATCGACCTTCCGCCTCTCAATCCCAGCGGCAACCATCTCCCATCTTCTCTCCTTTAGTCGATAATTGCACAAACCGAATCGACGATGATGGCGATGACCCTCTCACACCCTCTCTCGTCTTCAACATCCTCATCTCCATTCTCTTCACTGGCTTCGCGACGTACTGGGCGTTGTCAAATTTTCGAACACCACAATTCCTTACAACCATGTTCACGTTTTCAGCGTCTGCAAGGTTTCGTATGCAATTGTATAACTATCCCGGATCGGTGTACTCCCAGCCCAGTAAGGTGTTTATCTCGATGTTGGCTGGATTGGCGGTTGGTGTAGCGGAGGCGGTTGTCTATGCTGCATATTTAAGAAAGGTGGATCGTGCAAAGAAGAAAGAAAAGCGTATTGTTGAAAGGAAAGTAGTGATTGGTGAGTTTGGACTTGGGTTGGAGAAAGAGGATGTGGATGTTGCACATGTGAAGGTTGGGCAGGGAGAAAAGGAAGAGTTATGGGGAAAAGGAGTGAATGGCGGTGCGAGAAGAAGGGTTAGGGAGAGATGGAAGGAGGAACAGGGTGCAGATTAAAGGTATAAATTTCTCGAGATTATTTACGTGCTGAGGTATTTCTTGTCTGATCCCCCTTCCAGCTCACGGTGTTGATGATTTTCCGTGCACGACAGTATGTGCTGAGCAAATATGTACTCAGTTGACTGCTGAATGTGCAAAAGAGGCACAAGAACCGACAAGCATCAACCCTGCGGGTACCGGAAAAGCCCATTGACATACTATGGGCCTATATATATCTCCGCTCCAACAGCAGCCGCCCCTGAGGTTTGTCAGTGCTAAAGCCTTCGTCCCTCGAAAACACTCGCTTCCCCCCCAGCCAGGTTTCTTTCACCATTCCCTTGAACCTCTTCCCTTCATACGGCGAGCATTTGTTCCGGAACAACATCGTATCAGGTTCCACCGTCCAGTCCGCGTCGTCATCGAATACACAAATATCAGCGTCGCATCCCACTGCCAAATCACCCTTCTGACCTTGCAGCCCAACTTGTGAGGCAGTGTTGATGCAGCACCATCGAGCAATGTGTTCAAGAAGCCTATTGCCAACAACAGATGTTGATGCCTCAGGATACCTCCTGTTCAGCTCCGTCCAAAGAATCGGAAGACCAAGTCCAACGGACGAGATTCCTCCCCAAGCAGAGAGGAAGTCCCCTATTTTACCGTTCTCGCCTTCACTAGTTTCATGCTCTGGGCTCGTTGACGCGACACTCCCTGGTACGTGCATGGGAAGGAGTTTCAAATTTGGCGTACACGGTGAATGATCAGACACGATAGTCTTAATCACACCGTCGCCCGACCCATGTCGGAACAATTCTGCCCACAACTCCTCCTGATTTGCTTGCTCACGTATGGGTGGGCAGCATTTGTGTCGTGTATCACCGTCTGGGATGTTCTCTGAAGCCATCGACAGGTAGTGAAAGCATGTTTCAGCCGTAACCTTGACTCCTTGTTTCCTAGCTTCGCGAAGAAGAGGGATTGCTTGAGCAGCAGAGAGATGAACGATATGCATGGACAGACTTGGAGCAACTTGAGAGAGAGAAAGAATCAGCTCAATGGCGCATGTCTCGAGCAGTGGTGGACGGGACGAAAGGAATGTCGAGTATGCTGTTGGTCTTCCCTTGGAGGCAGTAAACTCGTTCTCAGGGATTCCAGGCGGAACCATTTCAGCGTGAAACATGAGAGTTGTGGGCTCATTAGCCAACTCCTCCATCGCCTTCTTGATATCACTAGCCGTGATGGCGGGGAATTCCTCGACCTACATCCTATGTCAGCTCATCACAGAAAAGCATCTCGTCTCAGAAGCTAATCCCAACACACTACTCACCCCACTATCAATCAAAAATCCCTTAAACCCCCTCACCCCCTTCGCAACCAGCTTCTTCAGCTCCCCTCTCCCGACATTCCCTGGCACAACTCCCCCATAGAACCCAATGTCAACCCACACCTGTCCTCTAGCAGCTCGAACCTTCTCGTCCAACGCCTCCACGCTCGTCGTCGGCGGAATGCTATTCAATGGCATATCGACCACTGTCGTGACACCTCCAAACGCTGCTGCCTGCGTCCCCGTGAAGAATCCTTCCCATTCTGTTCGTCCGGGCTCATTGAGATGCACATGTGCATCTACAAGACCCGGGAGGAGCACGTGTGGTGAGAAGTCAATGTAAGGAGTATCTGGTGGAAATGAAGATGCGGGCAGGATGGAGTGGTGCACAGAGGTGATCTTGCCGGTGGTGAGGGAGACGGTGAGCGTGGCTGCGGTAAGGTGGCCTGAGACGAGAGCTCGAGAGGAACAGATGACGGTGATATCTGACTTTGTGGTGGACATGGTGCGTAGATGTTCCCACGAAGAAGGCTATCAGCGGCCCAAGTATGTATATCGTAACGTAAGTTTCTTCGATGGTCTTCAGAGAGGTTTTACAATAGGCTAGCGAGGATTAGTAGACTAGGATTCATATGTACTTGTAGGCGAACTGTCTCTTTGTCCCTCACTATTCTGTTTTGCAGCGAGATAGTCTTCATAGGATTCCGTGAAACCTACTCAACCGGGGCGGGGTTAAGTCAGCAGTCCGCAAGCAGCTCTACGTAAAAAAAGGTTGTCTGGGAGGGTTTCAACGGATTCAAAAGGCATCAGAGAGGTGAAAATGAAAATTGGATGCGATAAAGATTCTATTTCTTTTACTTCTAGCTGCTATCAATACATATCAGTATACCTGGTATCGATTGTCGTTGATGCGGGGTGGAAAAGGGTGGAGAAGGGTGGAGAGGCGTGGCGGGGCGGAGTTTTCCGACGGCGTCCTCAACCCCACGACAACGATATACTCATCAGTAAAGCTAAGGGAGGATATGGATGCGCGCCAAATAGTATCTAGAAGGTGTTGATCTAAGAATCACAATTAATATAGTAAACCTACAAGCCCAATGTCTACAACATAGTACAATTCATGTAACACATATGGGGAATGAATTCACAACTCATCCTTCTCCCTTAGCTCAACCTCTTCTCTCTCCTCTTCATCACCTTCACCCTCACCCTTCATCATTTTCTGCTCATTCGCAACCCTCTTCCCAAGCTCTGCAATTTCATCGTCATACGCGGTCCACTCAGGCACCTGCCTCCGAGCCCTCTCCAGCTTTGGTTCCTTTGTCATCGGGTTATTACACAGATCAATGGTCCTCGCCGTCTTCAACCCCTCATCCGAGCACCACGTCTCACACCATAACCACTCCTGCGGCAAGCTCTTAATAGGAATTGCATGCTGCATGTGATTTGGCAGATCCTGATCCAAGTTGGACAGACTATTTGGATCCGCGGAAAGAGTTTGATACTGGCCCCGTAGTCGGTCTCCGGCCGCGAGCTCACGGAAGCGGTTGAGGTCGACGACGTAAAGGGCGGAGATGTGGTAGGGGAGACCCTTGAGGAATTTTGCCCAGTAGCCTTGTTTCCAGAAGCGGAAGCCTTTAATCTCGGAGCGTGAATCGCACATGGGCGTGAAGCCGTAGGGCGCACCCTCCAGATCCATGGTGATGAGATCGTACATGTCCGTGCGGACAATTTGGTCTGCGTCCACAAAGATGACTTTGTCTAGAGACAAAGGGAAGAGAACGTCCAGGAAAAGAATTTTGTAGCCCCAGATTTCACGCTGCTTCTCCTTCTGAGCACGTAACCAGTGAGGCCACTTGTAGGTAACCATCTCATATGAGAATCCATATTCTTTCGCCAGGTGTGGAAGGAATGATTTGAATGACGGCGATAAGAACTGTTCAATAAACCAAAACTTGACAGAGTGTTTGGTATGTCGCATCACTGACACCATCATGATACTCAGCATCCGTTCGTACAGATGGCCACTCGCGACAGAAAAGATGTTGATATCGGCAGGCTTCTCCTGCTGCGACCCTGTCACGCTGGAAATAACCCCAGAAGCGAAGTTGAGACCTTTAGCAAAGTAGTCCTTCGCAGAACCAGGTTTAGGTCCACTTTCCAAAACATCATCCTCTTCATGGCCTGGTTTGCGCGACAGTCGTGGGAACAGAGTCGTTCCCTGGAACGACAACAGAGCAACCTCATTATTCTCGTCGCCGGGCTTGGGCCAATATCCCATGCCGCCAACGCTATCCAATTTGAAAATACGTTCGCTTGGTCCCGATTTCAATTTGATTTGCCAATATCCAGGTTGCGCCTTGAACTGGAAGTATCCCAGGTTCGCCATGACGAGAGTATCATCGAAATGCGGGTTTCTTTCGGTTCCCAAAAGGAGCTGTACACCACGGGGCGGACTTCCGTTCGTTACATCCCGCGAGTGTCCCTCGATTAAGATATGCTCGAGCTCATACACGGCGTCCACATTGGCGCCTTTCCGTAGTGAACTTAACTTAATATTATCCAAGTCATATATCGACTCTTTCGGCGCAACTAGCCAAGACGGAGGAACGTCCATTCCCAGAGTCAAGAGCGCATCCTCTGGTATGCCAGTAAAAGACGCATCAGGCCTTCGCAGAGAACCGTCTTCGTTGAACGATGGTTCTGATTCGAGAACTTGACGATAGAACCTCTTGATAGGCAATTCTTTGAGTACCAGGGTGGGGTTGAGGATGATTTTCACTGAGACGCCCTCGAGTTCGGACAACACCTTCAGTATGGGTGCGAATCGTTGAGCAGTCTCGGACGCAGGATCAAGAGTAGCAACAATCTGAATGACAGGATCTTCTTCTTTGGAGGTTGTAAACCCAGAGTGTATGTTGCTCCATTTTTTGAAAGGGGCGGCACGTAGAATGGGCCCACCCTCGTATATATCTTCTGGCATATCCGACTTTGTGGCACGTGCAACAAGGGATGAAAGCCTGGCAAAACTAAACTGGTCTTTAATCTTATCCTTCAGCTCACGAGAAGTAATGGCTTTTGCAACAGGTTCTGACCGTTTCCGCGCTTCGTAAGTCAGCAACTGCTCTAGGTCTTGGACTCCCAGGATCGACGAAGAGGGAATCGGGCCAACGAATCTTCCATTGAAGATGATATTGGGCCCAGTTTCACTTGCGCCCAGATCTTTCACCAATGAAGGCAGGGGTGCAAAATAATCTTGAAGTAATTCTGCTTCGGGCGTTTGTATGATCAGCTTTTCAGAGCCAGAATGCAGCATAGATTTGAGGGTGGTAACATCAACGTCCCGATTATCTTTCACCAGGTTGAACAGTTCAGCTGAAATACGGCCAGGTGGGTTTGAGGCAGTGTAAGGCAAGAGGAGGATTTCAACCTCAGGATGCTTTTCTCGAAGTTCAAGCAGAGCATCCAGTTGTTTCATGCCATCTTCACTATCGAAATCGGCAATCAACATCAAACTGCCCCATTTATTCCAGTCTGCGTCACTCGAGGCAGGAATACGGGGCAGCGAGTCAAACTCGGGTTTATGAGCATTGTATGCGGCATTCAGATCACGGATAGGAATCTCGGATGTATCTTCAGGGATAACTAAAGGATTTCTAGCCACCACGGCCCCTTCGAGGAAGTAGCTTGGGAGCCAGTCATCCTCATCAAAATAGCCTGAGAAGATCGCTTGCTGGATTGCTTCCAAATCTTGGGCTAATCTGCCAATGAGGGGTTGTATCCACTTTTCCTCGCGACTAATTATAGCACCATTGGCGAAGATCGGGAGATTCGGGCCTCCGACAGCCAATCTTTTCAGGTACGCCTTTGTTTTGGCGATAGTCGACTCGAAGTTGTCTGATGACAAGATATCTTCAAATGTCAATACGGTTTGTTCAGGTTGCTGCTTACGGTCTTTAATCGCAGCGGTGAAAATATCCTTGGCAGGTGATAGCG
Organism: Aphanoascus verrucosus; assembly: GCA_014839905.1. Taxonomy (NCBI): domain Eukaryota; kingdom Fungi; phylum Ascomycota; class Eurotiomycetes; order Onygenales; family Onygenaceae; genus Aphanoascus; species Aphanoascus verrucosus. The sequence goes on from JACRYM010000055.1 coordinate 130,009, forward strand.
CCTTGCCCTTACTCTTGCTTAACGCCTAAACCGGGATCAGTCAAAATAACTAAAAGCTGGCAAATCTAGGACACTTACCGTCTCAAAATAGGCCAGAAGCGCCTCAAAACCATATGTTTCGCGTAGATAAGACGCAATTCTAGCCTGTGCAATGGAGGTTTTATCCTCTACCAATGGGACCAAACCAAACCTCACTGGTATTTTCCTGGCGATGAACATCTGAAGCTGCAAAACAAGCAGTTCTACATCTTTGGGATCTGCCAAATTCATCGGGATCACGACATTATGCATATCACGACGGACTTGGGGAAATTGGCCTGGATACATCCGTTGAAGTAGCTGGAGACAGTTAGTTAGAAAGCATCTGGAGTAAATATTGACGGCTACATACCGCGCCTAGTTCTCGTGGCCATTCCGCGTAGCGCTTGTCTTTTTCCAGATCGTTAAGCCAGATGATCACGCCACCACCTTCCGTGTCATCCCTGAAATCGTATCGTGGAGCATCTTCAGGAGCTTGGGAGTTCGCAATGACCGGATCGGAGAGCAATTTCACAGTTTCTGTGGCGGAAAGGCCCAGGTCACGGAAATTGTTGATCAACTTCCGTTCGTGGCGTAAGTGGTTCAACAGTGAGAATGCATTGACATTGCGTGAGTTAATCTGAACTCCGTTGATCCACACTATATCATAGCCTGGGGGAAGCATATGTTCCTGATTCTGGGTGAGTTCCTCCAGAAATTCAGCCGTGGCATTGAAATTAGCGATGACGGATGAATGTCGAGGGAAATCCTGAGACAGCTTCAGTAATGTCGCAAAGGGGTCCTCGCTGTTCATCACAAAACCTGCAGCATTTACCGCAAGTGTCGAAACTTCAGAAGCGGATAGAGGCCTCAAATCAGCCGGAGATTCCTCCTTCAGATCATTTGCTGCTGGCTGTGTGACTTTTGCGTCTCCAGTCGCGGATTTGGAGCTTGAACTACTCTGTTCCGCATCCCGGTCATCGATCACGATATAGTCCGTACGTTTTAAAGCCAGTTCAACGCCGTATCCGCTGACAAAAAGTTTATCCGTTTGGCTAGACGAGGAGGGCCGGTATCGTACCCGATAAGAGAACTCCCCCTCAACGGCTCTCCTGCTCAGCTCTTTATGAAAATCGCCGAACAAAGGCGAAGTGACATCTGCGTATACAACTAATGACTGGTCACCATTACCCAGCACACGATCAAAGGGCAAGGCACGCGGATCTCTAAATTGATCGTTAGGTCCTTCATTCAGTCCACCAAGTCCCCGGGATCACGTACCTGTCTCCTGAAACACCTTGCTGTGCATGCTCTAAACTCGGCGAGCAATACTGTTGTCCCGCATAATGTGCCCATACCTGACATACTGCGTCCTGGGCAATCATCAATGATGGTTCAACAGAGGTATTATAGTACTGGTAATGGGCTTGTATTCTTGGTGCCGTCGAGCGAAGCGACATGGCGAGTTTGAACGACGATAACGCGTCAGGGTGGCCGATATGTCCTTCATCCTGCAAAACATGGAGAAATTGGGTATATAGATCTTTTTCCGTCCGAGATTCGATGAAGACGCCGTCCGCGATGCGATCAAGGAGGGGGAAGTAGCTGGTGGAATTTTCCTCGGCGGCTGTCTCCCTGCCATCAGTTAGATATCTATTGTGCTCCAATCCCGACTCATCTTAGAGGAAATATGGAAGAGGTTTGAAGAAGGATCCTTACAGTAACTCTATCAGGTATGGTGGAGCTCCGAACGAGGCACTCAAGGCCACGTTAACTGAATGGCTTCCACGAACAGTTGATGGAAGCAAGATCGCTCCCAGAAAAAGGCCCAATTGCCATGGTAGCAAGCACTTCTTGCCCTTCATTAGGGACAGTCAATGCCTTTGGCTAGAATTATCTCAAGCTATCGAGACAGAGCTCGAGTTGCGCTCTCCAGGAGCTCACTGTACTGTGCCGTTCGCGTGTAGGAAGCTTGTTAGTTAGATCAGACGCATGTCAATTGTTGACTCAAGAGCCAGAACTCATATTCAACAAAGCGCAAAGACACCTATGGTCTGAAAGGATATTTCACTGTTGTGTTGCAGTTCACACTGCTGACCGTGAGACTTGACGTTGGAGCTCCGTTCTGGACACAGTGTGGGTTTTGAGTTCCCAATGAGGCCAACACCACGGCCAACCAACATCACCTCATCGCGCATCACTACAGTACCTTTCCTTTACATATCCAATTCAACACGACTTGCCTACATACCACTTGATTGTTCGTGAAAGAAACATCATGGCGTTTCTCATACGGCAACACCATAATAAGACAAATACAAAGTACTCCGTACTCGTGTCTTAAAAGCACTGAACGCTCACTTGTTCGTCTCTCGACAGCGCTAAGGGAATCTTTGACCTACAATTGCAGGGGCTGACGCAGCCACCTAGTTAAGCTATGCATGGAAGTCAAGCAAGCGTTTTATTCATTTTGCTTTGGTATTGTACATTCCATATTTGTATGGAATGTACTTTCTGCTTGCGATGTACGGAGTCCTCGCGTATAAATAACCCCATATCTACCGCCATCAGTCGCGAGAAACACGGCTGTCTTGCGATTTCTCAGCAAAGGGCACGCTCTTGCTTGAGCATGATGTTGGAACAGTCAGAATAGCTGCGCTTCAGATTCATGCCATGCAGCTGCTGATTCTGCTCCAATAATCACGTTCTTCTGTCGAAGCTGCATCCAGCTGGCTTGCAAATGAAAGATGTACTCCGTACGGAGTACCCCTGCTCATTGATATGTAAAAATGTGACTGGATGAAAATATATCTCTACAACGGAGGAGATACCCATTCGACTTGCTTCTGCCAATGATGCGACTTCTTTTTTGTTCCTCACAAGGCTGTCCGCTTCAGCCACCGCCTACTGAGAACTCCCGCGCTTTGAAACAATAAAACCGGGCTGACAGCTTAACGGTGGCTTCCTGAAACATACCATGCCTATTTATCGCTTTCCCAAGACTTCCTCAATCCATTCGATCATGCAGATTGAATTGGCGACCCGTGCAGATGTGCTCTTGGCTGCATAACCGAACACTCTTGTTCCGGAAAGTAATTGCTTACGCACTGATAATCAGGTACAACCGGGATCTCAGAAACTGGAACTAGACAGCTGTTGGTATGTCTACTCCGGCATTCAACCTATCCACCATACCTCTATGACCCTCGACTTGATATTTGACACCGAGCAAACCACTGGCCCAATGCCCACGTACCGTATGTCTTCAGGTAGAAACGGACCGACCAAGATTGTCAATCTATATACCGGGCCTCCTGGCACAGAATCTTCTCATCCACCAACGTATACTCGAGCGAATCCCCCGAGCGGCGACGACAACTCCATCCCCACGAGAACGGTTGTATGGTTGCCGGTGGACTTGCTTCATCGCAATAGCCATCGGATTTTATTTTCAAATAATGAAGTGCTAAAGAAGAGACACTAGTCACCTACTCCTGGTTCCCGTCGCGATTCTGGTTCCCGCGCGTGTTCCGGTTCCTGTCCACCCAGCAGAAAAGTTGGCATCAACCACACTAACGAGAATCATTACAAACTACCTATTCTACGGAGTATTCCTCCCAGTATTAGTCTAGGCCATGCTCTGAGTAAGATTTCGGATCGCGTCACACCGGTGCGGCGAGTCAGTTCGTCATGGATGCATGTAGTATACGGGAATTGACCAATTTTCAACTTTATACCAGCAAGACATGCCGTTCGCACCGGCCATCAACCAGCCCCGCCCAGAACAAAACAACAAACTGCTTGCACAACAGCGACCACACCCTCATATCCCGTGTGTTTTTCCGGGGTTGTGCGGAGACGCGATACGGGATTCACATGAATCCACGGTTCACACTTAAGCTTAACTAAGCTCAAAGTTCCGGATCTCCCCTTTCCACACCACCACCTTCACATCGCATATGACATGAACGTGTCTTTTTCCGTGAAGGAGGGTATGAAAGAGGAGAAACAATCATAAACAACGCGTGAATTTAAGCTTTTATATCGCGGCTAATGTTGCACAGGGATCGGAAGCGTAGGTTGATCTTGTTTTTTGCCCCTTGCTGGTTGGAAAACAATTCTCCGCATGATCGGCTGTCATCAAATTGTGCCTTTCATTATCAATGACGTTGGAGAGGGGTTCGATATCGCAATTCCTTCAAGCATGACCATGCTCAATAATACAGAACGGCAGCTTGCTGCCCGCCAACTACAACCCCTGCTCAGCGATGGTGACAATGACAGTTAGACCTTATTTGAAAGCTGTCATTCAGGCACCTAAGAATAATGTCCCCGTCATCAACGTCACGCGGAGTCAAATGACCGACAAGACGCGAATATCATCGAGAAAATAAACAAACAACGCGAACCACGACTACATAGCATCAAAAACTCAAAGATAGGGCGTCACACGGATCAAATTTTTGTTACTGTAACTGTCGGTAGTACAGACATATCAAGGATACATCAACATCAAGGGTTTCAAATCGTAATGAAGAAGGTGAAACAGAAGGTAGAAAGAAAAAAAAGAGGTAGCTCAGCGACAGACATTAAGTAATAGACAGGAGAAACAAAAAAGAAGAGCAAGATGTTTCATACAATGTACCAGAATGCAAGGAAGAAAAAGCTCCGAAGAAACTCCATCCTCGAGAACAAAAGGGTTTGCAAAACCATGGCGCCACCGAAGGCCAGAATAAAAAGAATCGCGCCCCGACATTGGGGTGGACCCTCGAAATGAAGCGACTTTTTTGTGCTCGTGAGAGTCAGAACGTTCTTTTCCCTCCAAGGGGCACCTTCAAATATCGTACCGTGCGCCAGAAAATTTTCCTTAAAAAGCGGGTTTGCACCAGGACTTTCTTGAGCAGCAAGACAAGAACAATTCGACAATGTCCTCACCAGAATACAGGGTGTTCCAAATCGGAAGCAGAACGTAGAAAAAGAACAACGGGGGAAAAGACCGATAATAATCAAGGGGTTTTTGTGTTTGTGTGGGTAAAAAAGGACTCCGAAAAACGCCGTATCTCATCATAAACTCATAGTAACTCATTTCCAGAAGTGAAAATCGTAATCGAATCATTAACCGCTAATGCGACGAGCGTGCTCGAGCTTCGCGGCATTTTTGGCTTCCCATTCCATTCTGCGCTGCCTAAATTCTTCCGGATCGAATGCTGGATCGCTGTCGGAACTGCCAGAGTTGCGCTTCTCTTTCTCTTTGAAAATTCCGGATCTCATCTTTTTTAAGCTCCTAGATGTCCTCTTCTCCTCCTTGGCGGCATCTGTAAGATCACCGCGTGATTTTATCTTGCGAATCTCCTTGGCAATTCTTTCCAACGTGGTTCCGCTGTGTTTGGGCTTTGGTGCGGTCGGCGACTGGGGAAGTGGCTTATTCAGTAATTTGCTGTTATGACTGGTCATGCTGCTGCTCGTGGATGGTCGGTCGAATGACATGAAACTGATTCCAGAGTCAACCTTCCTGCCTTTGTGTTTTCCTTCATATGGCGGTTCTTCGAAGCTCTTACGAGTGGTAATCTCGGAACATTCGTCAATGATGGCATTGGCAGTGCGGAGATACTTTTCGATGTAATCTTGGGCGACAGGCCATCCGGTAGTGTCGCCAGGGCGCATATCTTTCTGAATGATGGGCTCAAGCACGCCCTTTCCCTCTTTGCCAACTTTGACGATGAGATCAAAGAATCGCCTTCGTTGCTCTTGAAGGATTCTAGAGTTCAGATGGGAGGTGGGTAGGGTCGTGACGACTGGAGGAAACAGGGTGTTGAGCATTGCAACACAGTTAGCCTTGTTGAAGGGTTCGAGTAGCATTTCGTTAACCAGAGTCTATGATAACAATGTCAGCATGTTCCAGGAGCAAAAGTGCGTGCGTTACGTGTGCTTACCCAGTGGCGAAGCCGTAAATAGACCTGAGTGTACAGCGCCACGGCGACTCTTTCTTTGCTTTCGATAGACTCGATCCATGAGAGAACGCCAGGATACCGTTTGGTGAGCTCTTCTTTTTCTCCCTCAGCACCAGTGATACCAAGTCTGCTCAAGGCGTCCAGGACCCCCTTCCGTCTGCGATTCTCGAGATCTCGAAGGTAATCCAAGGCAGTAAGAGCTTGTGGGAAATCAACTTCCTCGACGACTGGGGGAAAGCACCGACGAACGAAGGAGGTGATAAAACTTGGTGGAAGGGAGCAGGGCTGAGAAGGGAGCTGCGCGATCTGGGACATAAGCTGAGCTTTGAATAACGCGGCAGTATCAGATACGTTGGCGGGGCTGTGCTTGTCGTGATGTGATAGAGTGGGTGACTTAGGGACGGGAAACGCGTTGCCTGGGGCTTCACGTGCGAATGCTGAGGTCGGTGGCACCAGAGGCTGAGAAAGGGCAGGCGGCTGAGCGATTGAGGTCGAATTCAACGTGTACATGGTTCGAAGAGGGATCTCGTAGCTGCCGGGGTACGCAAGAAGATGTTCTAAGATCCACGGCAGAGCTGCACCTTCGTTTGAAGAGCTGGTGCTGCTCTGGCGAGAATGATCGGAACTGCTCTCCATTGTTCGGAATGCCTACTGGCAAAGTCAAACAAACAAGGTGAAAGATTGCTAAAGAGTGAACAACATCAAGTTGACTGAGAGAAAAGAGGTGGAAAAGATGAAGGGCGTAGGGGAGAGAAGAAGAGGTGGTGGAGAGGTGGCGAGAGCTGCGGCAGTGTTGGTGGGCAGGATTTTGATATGGCTGGTGTCGTTGGGGTGTTTATTTGTTGTTGATCAGACCGAACAAGCGCAACCACATGAAGCCAGTGTGTTTTCCCTTGCTTTTTCTCTCTAAATAACACAAGCTGTGTTTTCCCGGACCTGCTGAGATTTGTTTTGATGGTGCAAGAAACAATTGAGACAAGATATAAGACAGACACCCGGCTGAAAGAACGAAGCTGCCCAGAACAAGCCAGACGGATAGAGGGCAAGCAATTGAGTCACAAGAAAAGAATGTGCAAACGAACGAGACGACCAGATCCAGATAGTCAGTCTGCAAAGAGGATTTGAGAGAGGAGGAAGAGGAAGAGGAGGAAGACGGGCAGATTTGTCTCTTCTCGCACACTGAGATGTTCCCTTTCTCCTCACCAATCACGCCAGACAATGCTTGAGAGCCGAAGATCGCTGGTCTTTGGCTGCGATAAACAAACCTTAGTGCCTGGATCAGTCGCTTCTGGAGGCTGTGGGCTCTATCTTTAAACCCCAAACGCTAAAAACACGAACCAGGGAACCGGCTCACGTTTCCACTCTCAAGATACGCCGTCAACCATTCTCTCCTTCAAGGGCCGAGACGTCAAACTTTCCACATCCAACCGTACGAGTGGTTTGGGAGCTCGTCGTAAGGTTTCCCCTCTCCCAGGCACAAAGAGACCGAAACGTGTGGCGGCAAAGAGGCTGAACTGTTGGCTGTTCCGGGGTCTCTATAAACAGGACGTCACGCCTCTCAGAGTTACAGAAGTACGAGTTCGAAATGGAGGAATCTTCGAGCATCACATCGACCAGTTCGCCGTACACTACAGTACAGTGCATACATGTGCATGTGCAGCTTCAGCAAGCCGAGCTCTCTATATACAAAAATTTCAGAACGCGCGGCACATGCAGTCACAGTGCAGCTTGCTTGAGGCTAATATGCAACGATGGCCCAGTCCAGGCCCAATGGGAGAACCTTTCCGCGAAGCCAGGCCTTGCATGCCGCAGGCCTCCCGGTCTCTTCCAGCGTCGGTCACTCACGAACGGATGCCATCCCTGTTCCTTAATGGGGGAGCTATCAGACACAGCGCGCAAATAGGGCTACGAGCCGGCGATGCAGTGGAGACTGATACTTGAGAAATTTTCCAAAAAGCGCTCTCTGTGCCTTGCCATGTCTGTTGACGGCATTCAGCCCTCCGTGCTCCTACATATGTATTGTACAAAGCTTTCGGGGGACTTCGATGTTATATTTTTCTTTTCGAGAGGGTTTCTTTCCGGTTTACACTCGTCAGATAATGTGATACTTATTTCCATCGCGTCAACTAGGCGTCGTATACGGAATTAAGATGCTTGAGCGGAACGGCTGTGCTCCGTCGTGGAGAGGATGCACTGATCTCACGACACAAACGCCCTCCAGTTGCGGCTTTTCCGTTCTCCAATCCGCACTTTCTAGGGGCAAAAGCACACGGTAGTCAAATCATGTTCCTGTACGACGATAGGAGCAAGTGTCCCTTGCAGGCTCGATTGCGATGACACAACAGATCCAGGCGTCTCTGACCCTGAAAGATCCCAGAATCCCCAGAGGAAAAGAAGCAAAAATGAAGATTTCACAGGCAGTTATGGGGCACACACGGGAGTCGGATGCATCTGCTTCCAGGGACCAGAGAGTCGGGTAGTTGACCATTGTCCAACAACTTTGTTGCTCTGTATCTTTTCTTCGCGGGGAGTTGTGACACGGAAGATCGTGACCTAGGATGTCAACACGACACGTCGTGCTGATGTTCCCCCACCACCAAGAAGCTCTAAGGATCTGAGAGATCGACTTTTTAGCGCAAGCCTCGACTCTAATGCTTCTGGTGCTGGCAAATCAAGTTCTGCCTACCATGAGCTCTGTGGAGTAATTCTTCTACATATCTGAGCTGCATGATGAGCTCTCCACCAAGCTGAAAGTCGCGTCTGTGGACGGGGACCAAAATTCTTCCGCTTTCCTCTTCCATAATGACGCTCAACACAATGTGTTAGTGTTCAGTATGGAGTTCTTCTTTAGGATAACACGGATCGCGGCTCTGAACTTGTCTGAAGCGCACATCGGGAGAATGCCGCAAAGCATTCCAATTTATGTACTGTACTGTACACAAGTCGCAAGGCGATGGACATCGTTCTTATGCCCCAGCATACAATGCAAGCTATAGACGCGTCGTGGTCCATAATAGTCAATGCCGTCATAATGCGCGCGATAGGGCTGCTAGTAATCTGAGGTGTTCAGATACAGTAGGCTGGCCTGCTTCTCAACTTCTTTCCTCTGAGAAGAGCTACAACTGAGAGGACTACGATTTATGAGAGTCCTGTGCATGTCCATTCGTATGAATGGATGTAAGTACCCCGTACTCCATACGTGCAACCATGTATGTATACACAAAATACATACGCTGCATACAGTACATAATGCACCGGAGTTTTATTCTATGCACAGTACATACGCGCTGATAAAGACATATTTGTCGAGGATTTCGCTGTGTGAGCGTCTGTATGCAGCAACCCCCTCTGCAAAGCGAGGGTCCGGAGAAACGTTACATGGCCTTTGACATGCATCAATAGTGCCCGGATCGAGTCGAATTGAGACCGGGTGCGCACCGAGGTATATACTGTACACGGCATGGTCTCTATTAATATTAAGAACAAGCTTGCTGAAGTGAAGGGCCTACTTTGCTCTTGATATGCAGTTTGAGGACAGACAGGAGTTTTTTAGCATTTCTCGACGCACTGAGATAACTACCGTTTCAGAGAATGCTTCGCTACGAAAATAGCTCTTCTAACCGCATGTTTCGACGGGTGCAGAATGGTCATCGTTGGAAGAATTGAAACGTTCACAGAGGATTGATGCAGGCGATGTGGTCAAGGCGGCGGCCAACTGAACCGAGGAATGCCATAATTACCAATATCTCCAGAAGATGATGATGACGAAGAATCCGCACAGCGTAGCCGAAAGTTCAGGACTCCATTATTATGAAAATCGACGCAATCGCGCACCTGTAAGAAGTCGCTGAATATGCGCCCATGGGTCTCTGCGCCTTTTCCGAGCAGCGAGGCCCAATTAAATGACGAGTCGGCGCGCATGTTGCATCGAAAAAGGCCCATCCGTACCGGGTCTTTTGCTGGGAATTCATCCAATCACGCTGCCAGCAAAACCGCAAAATCACCAGCTTCCGAACTCAATCCGCGAAAACACGCTTTCCAACGGCTTTTCGTCGATCAGCGATCTTCGTCTCACTAACAACATCCACACGGTTCACGGCTATATTCCTCTATCTTAATTTTCTGTTTGACCTGCATCGCATCGCCAGAAACCATTGACCGTAATTTCGGAGTCTTTTCTGCGACCGCCATTCGACCGAGACGCTGGACGTACAGCCTGCAGCAGTGTACGAGACTCTGGCCGCCCATGGGTTGCTTCGCTTTTTTAAGGATTAACGGTGATTTCTTGATTAGGTGACCAGAGCATCTGCATTCAGGCCCTGACATTGGAGCGTTTGTCCCTTGCGACAGTACAAAGAGCAGACAGGGTCGTGCTACTCATCACAATTTGCTTCTTGAACGTCGGCCCAGGATGGCTGCGGGACCACATACATTCGGTGAGATATTTGGACCTTTGTATTTGCAGTTGTGATCTATCATCCTTTTCTATCACGTTGCTCTGGGTATTGAGGAAAATTTGCTGGGGATGGAATGGAGACAATGAGACTCCTCCACAGCACTGGACGTCCCCCGCAGCTGCAAACGGTCACTGGACTGATGATAGTGATGACATGCACAATCACATATCTTGAAAGACAATTTTTCTGACCTGAGTATTCACAGTTATCGCTGATGTCTTTGCATCAGAAAGGTTAATAACTTCCTTCTGTTTGTTATGATATTATTTCCCAATTCTTCCCGCGGAGCACGCATGATAATCCAATCAAGTAATTCATTTTACTCGGTGGATGATCTATCTCTTCCCTCTTCTCATCACATCTGGTTTGGGATGAATCCGCTCTGACATCCAAAACAGATATCATGGCAATCAATTAGCCATCGTCAGTGTTCGCAGCAATGCGCTCACCTATCAACAAAAAGTTCAAATCGCCAAAGAGTTCGACCATCCAACAACGGCTTTTTTGCACGATGCACTGCATCCATTCCAACCTCGCAAATTGGAGCTTTTCAGTCCCAAAGGCGAACGCAGTTTTGCCGCTGATGCCGTCCTAGGAACAGCACAGTACATTTTCCAAAGGCTTATGACCGCTGAGGACGCCGTCGCCTTTCCCAGCCCGAACCTTGCCGCAGGCAATAAGCCCGGCGCCAAACTCACCAAATGCGGCCTACAGACCAAAGCTGGTCTGATTCCCGCACACTTTGACCCCATCAGACAAGTCGCTGCCGTGGAGGTGCCCTTTGACATCCACATCCACGGCAAAGAGACACCCAAGGATGAGATTTTGGCCGTGCAGCGCAAACTCAACATCAGCCCACAGGTCGACAAAATGAAGGCCTCTTACTCCGTCGTCTCCATCTTCAAGGGCGTTACGTTCACCCTCGTCGACTTCACCACCTGCCCAGGACTCATCAAACTACTCCGGCCCGGTGAAGCACCCGAACCCGATCTCGACGGTGGCTGGCGAGCCGCAACCGCCGCATCGACGCCTGTGGACGAAGAAGCACCTCAACTGCCCACGATGACGTCATCTTCATCGACCTCCACTTGGTTCTGCGGTGCCGTGTACTTCATCCAGCTGCAGACTGATTTCACCGAGGAACCCTACATTACACGTCTAGAGGTTCGTGTGATCGCGGATGGTGTCGAGGAAGCGGCGAGTGCGAGTGGATGCTGTGCGCTGGCGGCACATTTGGCGTTGCAGAAGGGTGGTAAGAATTCGCGGCATGCGTATGCGATTGAGCAAGGCATTGAGATGGGCCGGCGGAGTCAGTTGTGTATTGAGGTGCGGTTGAATGAGCAGGGGACGGGGGTGTCGCGGATTACGCTGTCTGGACGGACTACATTGGTGATGGAGGGGAGGTTGCTGTGAGGATTCAAAAGACTTTATCATGCCTTGCATTGGTGATTTCTGGGCTTTTGATCTACATATTGTTGGGATGTTTTAGGGCTTCCTACTTTTGGGTCATTGTGCATATACAAATCAGGATGACGGATGGGTAAGTCCGGGCTTGATGTTTGGTCAAGTATCTAACTCCTAATTAACTACGGAGTAAAACACGGGTAGTTTCTTTGAACTACTCTATGAGTATGTAGCCTTATCCAACTTCAGTAACAGTGAGAGCCTATGAAACACTCCGGTAGGGTTGTAATGAGTTGATACTGTTGGTAAGTTAGCAGAAAACAGTCACCATCCAACATTACTCTACTCTACGGTTTATGCATCCCCGAATGGTGACCCGACGACACAAAGAAGCACATCAGAAAAAGCAAAAAAAAACCCCCGACCGTTCGATCTACCCCCGCGCTAATGTACCTTAAATCACACCGCGCTAAGGGAGCGAAACGAGCAAACTGCCGCGCTTGTTTCAAGCTTGGTGTTGGCGGCGCTAGACTAGGAGGTTGACAAACGGTGGTGTCGGGCAGACAGGGATTGAGCTTAAAATACGGGAATCATGGGGTGTGATGAGTCTGACGGCGCGGGGTCTCACTGGTAGATTTTCATATCAACTTGACAAGCGGTGACGGAGGGGCTGATTTTGAGTACTACCAAGTACAGAGTGCGTGCCCCTGAAGCGACCGCCGGTCATCGGTTTTTCAGAAGCAAACATACTGTACAATACAGGACAAGCACAAGGGCAAGCATGCATCCCATTTCTTTTGTTTGAAGGAAGAAAGAAAAGAGGCCAATAGCCAGCTATGAAAAAAGAAAATGCTAGGTCATAAAATTCAACGAATCAGTCGAAAACGCACCAATTGTCTATCCTTCCCCTCATCTAAATGAAGCATCAAACCCATTTTGGCAAAGACGTTAAAAAAGCGGTTCGTATGAAGTACTCCTCCTCCCGCAGTTAGAGAAGTTAGACACCGATCTAAGCTGCAACTCCATTATGCGGACCGTCTACAACAACGCGAACGCCTCCCTTTCCGCCAACCTCGCGGGCAGTCATCTGCACAACTAGATGCTCATTCACACTAACCATCACCTCCACTTTGCCACCAGCCTTGACGCCCTTAACGGCGACCTCGGCAAGAGGCTTGGAGATGTTCCACACGACCTCGCGGATATCTTCTTCCTCCTCTTCACTGTCGTCATCAGAGTCCGCATCTGAGTCAGCCTCTTCCTCAGCCTTTGGCTCGGCCCTGGGCTTGGACTCGACCTTGACCACTTTGATTTCCCGGGTTCCTTCACAGACGCGAATGAGAACATCACCACCATCCTTGGGGACAGAGTACTGTGCGACGCGACGAGCAGGCAGGGCGGTCTCAGGGCTAAGAAGGGGCTTAAAGATCGCTGTGGATTCGGGTCCTTCGTCGGCCGAAACCAACTGAACGCCAATAGCCTTTTCAAGGTGAGGGGCAACCGTGACCATGGGGTGGGCGGACTGGTCAATGTCGTCCTTTTCGAATTCTTCTATTAATGAAGCCTGGATACCAGCACCGCGAGCAGCCAGATCTGAAGGGTTGATCGCAGTTGGAGATGTGGAAGGCGCAAGGACGGTGGTTGAAGGAGGGAAAAGGTTTTGTACGAGGCTAGCGATCTTGGGAGTGTGAGAAGTTCCACCGGAAAGAATAACCTGCCATATAATCAGTCGAATTCGCTCAAAAATGAAGAGCACGAGAACAAACCTCGTCAATGTCAAGCACATCCAACTCCGCCTTCTGCACTGCCTGTTGGATCAATTCGGTAAAGCTTGCAAACACTTTGCTAGAAAGCAACTCATATCTCGTCCGGTTTACAGTGGAGTTGAAGTCGATACCGTTGGCCAAACTCTCGATGCTAAGTGCCGCGTTGGAGCCCAGACTCAAAGCCTTCTTGGTGACCTCAGCCTCGAGCTTCATCTTGGCCAAACTGCGCTCATTTTCACGAGGGTCAACCTTGTGTTTCTTCATAAACTCCTTCGCGAAGTGGTCGATAAGGATCTGGTCCAACTGAGCACCTCCAAGCTCTGGGTCGTGCACGGTTGCCAGAATCGTGTACATGCCACCACGGGAAGCAATGACAGCGATATCTGAGCGTGTTCCACCAAAGTCCGCAACTACCACCAACTTATCTTTGATCTGAGCCTCAGGTGTCGCATCATAAGCCAAGAGAGCTGCAACTGGCTCATGGATAAACTGGAGAACATCGATACCGGCGTCTTTGGCAGCGGCCTTCAGGGCAGCGCGCTGCGCTTCAGAAAAGTCTGTGGGAACGGTCACAACGGCAGCATTGACAGCCTTTCCAAGGAAATCAGAAGCTGATTGCTTCAATCGTCTGAGGTGACGGGTGGTGACCTCTGAAACAGTCACGGTGCTGGGCTCCTCAGTAGTGGTGTCGTGGATTGTGAAGGCAACTGTCGAGCCATGAAGCTGGGGATGAGCGGAGGCATGGGCTGGGGTTGGATCTATTGATTTGAAGCTGAGGAGCAGTAAATTAGCACCCTAATCTATGCATACAAAAGTCAAATCGATTGCGGGGTTGTGCGTACTCTTTTCCAAGATAATCTCTGAAGTATGCGACAGTGTTCTTTGGGTTCCGGACCAACTGAGCCTTGGCTTGTGCACCGTGATATTCTTCACCATCAACATAAGATAGTACCGACGGGATATGGCGATCTATGCGCGAAGAATGTGCGTGTTAATCGGCGAACAAGTTCCGGAGAGGGAGACACAATACAAACGCACCTCCTTCTTCATTGGCAATAACCTGTGGTTTTCCTTCCTGTACAAATCGAAATAATTAGAACTCTGACTTTAATGCTGTTGAGTAGAGACATGCGTACTGGTGAAATGTGAGCGATAGAGCTGTTGGAGTTGCCAAAGGAGATGCCAATGGCAAATCTCTCAGGTGCCTCTGAGGCAACGCCGTTGGGCTGGTCGCTCATAGTATCGGATATTTTAAGAACTTTCTATGAATTCAACAAACCAAAGCAAGTAAAGAGGGTATCAATCAGTGAAAAGCAATGAAATAGCGTTCTCAACTGGGATTCGAGACTTGCACAGTGAATCTGGAATCGCGAAAATCGAAAAAAAGTCAAGATTTGGTGAGGCTCGCGTCAAGCTGCCGGGAGCTGTTATCGATAAGCCCTTCGGCTAAACTTGCTCCTGATTAACCCTTTATCGTTCTGTTCGCAAACTGAGCGACAGACCCCTTGAAGCTCGTTACAATCACTCTAAGAACTACGAAACAAAGTAACATTTTATCTTTCAAGACGCTGCAGCCATTTTACTCCGATCATGGCGAAGTTGAAGCACAAGGCTCATCCAGAACTTGAATTTGAAAGGAAGAACAGAGACCTTCAGAAACTGCCAAAATGTACCCGGAAGCTTCCAAAACATCGCATGCTATGAAATCTGTTTTGCTCAGCTAACACTTGATATTCCAATGCTAGATGTCCGCGTCGAAACGCGTCCGATTCCTCATGCTCCAGCGGCATCACCGTATGCAGGCACCAAGGTCCCCAAAATCGTCTATGTTTCTACCAAGACACCGTTCATGAGCGTGGCGAAACGCGTCCAAAAGCTATTGCGAGAAGCTGAGAAGAGAGCGATGAGCAAAGTTGATTTTCATAATGGCAAGATTAGCGAAAAAGGAAAGGTCGCTCAATTAAAGGAGGGTGCACAATCGCTGCAGAAAGAGGAAGTGTTCATTAAAGCTACCGGCCGGGCGATCCAAAAAGCCATGGAACTTGGGAAATGGTTCAGCGAAAAAGACGGATACAATATCAATGTGAAGACGGGAACTGTTATGGTTGTCGACGATATCGTTAAAGACGATGATATGAAGGAACGGGAGCTGCGGAAAAAGGCGAAGCAAGAGGAGCCCAAAGACACGGTTACGGACAAGGATAAAATGGAGATCGAAAGTCTGACAGAGAACCCGCAGACTACCAGTGAGACACCTGCGGATGCGCAGCAAAAGCAAAAGCAACCGCAGAAGACAAAGAACAAGCGGAAGAGGACAAACGACGATGACGAACTACCCGAATCACGGACTCGTTGGGTCAATATGGTGGAAATTTCAGTTACTCTGAAGTGAAAAACGACTAAGAATTTCGGATATGCATCACAACAACAAAAATCACTACGACACATTCTACGGCGGCGGAGATATACCATAGCCTGTGCGTGCCCTCGATATCTCAGAACCAAAAACGCTCACTGTGAGAGTAAGCGGGATATCTCACCGGATAGAATTTGTGATCGGACATATTCCTGACCAAGCGATGCTAGCTTACCGGTTCTGGCATACGGAAGATGCTCGTCCGCCTATCATTTATCAAACCATCTGCCCAGCCGGCATCCCTCAACATCGAAAGCTCTCGCGCCGGGTTGAAAGGAGCATCGTGCACATGAGGTGCCTTCACTATGGTCCACAAACTCACTGGTCACATCAGATCATTGTTTGAAAGTAGGGCTTCGGCATGAAGAAGCCTTGTTTCACAGCGTCCGAGCTTGCAATCCATTGGCAGTGACCCGACAAAGCGAATGTTCATGCTACAGGACTTGGAGTATGTAGTACTTGCATGGTAATCACAACAAAGATACCCGAGTTAGGGGCCTTGTGGCTGTGCAATCTGCCCCCTTCTTGTCAACATGCGACGAGGAAGTTTCCTCGTCTGGTTCTATGGCGTTTACCCCTCCTCCAGTCGTAAGGTCGGGGGTTGCATAACGGACGATATGTATGCACCACGCCCTATCTAGAAGACTTGAGGGTCGAAGCAGGAATGGAGACGGCAGGCGTGCTTCGTAACAGCTTACGGGGGTGTCTACTAAAGTACTGGTCCTAACCAGATCCTTATCCAGAGTTCCGAACTACCACCGGTTACAACTCTTCGGGCTCCTTAGGAGAATTTTTGAAGCCGTTATTACTGCAAGGAAGTGTACAGTGTGCCTTAAACCCAGCTTCAGCCTCCGGACTTCAAGTTTACTTTGCTTTGGTAGAGATTGTGTGACCCATAAGTGCTAGTTGTTAGGTATCAGTATGAGAAAGCCCCGCCCATGTACTCCGCATGTAGTTGCATCAAGGCGGGCATGACCGGGAACTGGGGACTGGACGAGGCTGAGCATATGTTTACTATATATTCAGCTTCCAGTTCCCCGCTCTCTTACAGATTGTTATCTCCAGTAGCAGATTTTGGATCGACATTCAAGCATGGCTATACTAAACATCCTATCTTTTCGTGCTCATTAAATTAGGAGTCGGAGACTAAACTAAATCGCCAAATTATAATACCACTATTCCACATGGAGGCTCAATCCAAGTCCGGGCAAGACAATGTCGAAGAAGCCACTGTTGGCATGAAGGTCGATGTGAAAACCCTCCAGCAACTGAGTTCCTCGGCTCAAGCTGCACAAATAAACCGAGATAATGCCAGAAAAGAAAAAGCTACGCGTGCCCTTGGTGATGCCTTTGAGCAAGAGTTCGCAGAGCGGATTGAGCAAGACGATGAGAAAGGCAGCGAGCCCGAGGAAAATAGCATCGGAGAAGCCACTGTTGGCATGAAGGCCGATGTGAAAACTCACCAGCAACTGAGCTCCTCGGCTCAAGCTGCGCAAATAAATCGAGACAACGCTAAGAACGAGAGGGCTAAACGTGCACTTGGTGATGTTTTCGAACAAGAATTCCGAGAACGAAGCAAGCGAGAAGTTCAGAAAGACAGCACCATGTGAGACAGGTATCATTCTCAGGTCAAGAGCCGTGAGTGTCTTCCTCAAATGCTTTCTGCAGTTGGCTGTCATAGTCTTTCCTGTCTTTCACTTTGCGTACCATGATACTCACAAAATCTTGTGACCAGTACCAGGGCATGATCATGTGAAAGTCTTCGTGATTGGGACATTTCGCAGTGAACTTTTGTTGTAATTTCTCATAGAAAAGCCTGAATATACCGGTTGGGCTCGATAGAGCAAGGCTGTACCAGAACGTGCCCATCTCCCACGATCGATTCATGATAGCTGATAGTTTTATAGTCTTCTCGGCTTTATCTTCGTCATCGGGGCCAAGATGGATGTGTCGATTTTCTTCTGCGGTTAGGATATCCATGAACTCTATGCGAGCCTTGTTGAACTCCTCTGAATCGATTGTATCAACGTAACGATTTGTAAACCAATGCGGCGGCTGGAGCATTTCAATTGGCAACGAGCTTCCCCACTCCAAATCAACAAGAAAGGTTATGTGCCAGTTCTCATCCACGAATATGTTGCTTTGATGGAGATCCGTCAGCATAAATGTGAAAGGTCCGTGGCGGAGGTCACGACGAAAGAATGACGGGAGGGTTGCTCGCATAGCTGTTAGAGCTCCGGCCTGGTACGCATAGTCCATCAAGTCATTAATCGCATTCGGCTGGTTCTCAAGGCGGCTGTCATGAACTGAAAGAACATCCCCCACATAAGAGTCCACAGTCGAGTAAGTGCAGTCTCGTGGGATGTCAATTGGAATTTTCTCATTCTCTAGCTCTTGAACTCCTAAGACTAGAGGACGATTGGCTAAACGTAAAAACCCAGTGTTGTCAATGACAAAAGATCCTATTTTAGGGAGCGGGATTCTGGCGAGGTCAAGAAATATCCGGCTTAGATCTCGGTAAAGATTTGTCCGCAAATTAACATCTGTGTTTTTTTCAGCCCAGTCGCATGATAACATCCTTCCCCTTGTTTCCTCAATGTATTCAACTAGAACGTAACCAAGTTTCGCGTCGGAGGATATCTCACGGCCGCCCTGATGGCGAACGTATTTTGTGGGAATTGGACAATTGAGCAAGCAAAGAATGGCGCGGTATAATCGGTGCGCAAACCTCTTCAGTAATGGTAAGTTCTCAAAATTGGTGAACTATTTTTGCGTCAGATTTTGCGTATGTAAAGGAAACCATACAGAACCACGACTTGACTTACCGTCTCACCTGTCGACATCGCGAAGCCATAAAGATGAGGAATCGGCACACGGGGACAATTCTGCTGTAGCCAGGCATAAGTGCCTGCTTCGCAACGAATCTTCTCATCTCCGTTGCCAGGTCGAAAGGCCTCACCGCCACGATATGGCAGGGGAATTCGAAGGAGGACACGTTCTCCAGGCTGCTGTTTTCTTTTCCAATTAGCAATGGAGACTGGGATGCAAACGTTGAAGCTTCCATGAAGCCAGTCTTTTGTATCAGCTACGAGGCATGACTCAGACGAGCTTAGATTCAGCTGGTGAGCAACTACTGCTTTGATCCAGCTTCGTCTATTATCGAGAGACGTGAAGAATTCTGACTGCTGACGAGGGTAGTCTAGCCGGTGAAGGATATTAATCTCCTTGCTTTGAGCCGCTGAGTAAGTGATGTCCCCACGCAGGAGAGGCAGAGTCTTGGACATCAGCAGCGGCTTCAATAATCAGCAGCCGTGTGATTTGGAGTGAGGAAGGGGATTTCATTAAGAGGTTGCAGTTCTGAAGTCGGTGATGTTGAAGCTTGAAGCTCGACTTGGCTTTAGCCCCTGAGCCATACTGTGTACTGTGTAGAACGCCCGGCAGCTGACTAATCAATTTCTCCAGACGCCACATGCCAAGCCACAGAGCCGCAGAACACACGGACACACTGATATTCTGAGCCCGTCGGCGAAAATGGTTGTGTTGCATCGCATCTCGAGGCAGCAGTCCACAGAACAGGCTTGGTATTAAAGCACAGCAGGAGAGGACATCTTTAACTTACTTTGTACCTGAACGATGGAATTAGTGCCGGAACCAGGCCAACGCCGCCGGGACCAGAATTATGTCTTTTGAATCTCTCAAATCACCTCCTCCGTCCTACGAGGAATCCGCCCCTATCCCGGATTACCAAGCCTCATGCCCCATCCCCCCAAGACCTGTGCCCTCTCGACTCTCTAGACTTACACTTGACAAGACATCGATTCACCCCGTCTCCTTCTCATCTTCGACGTCGGGGAGCACAGACACAGCCTATGAGCTCTCGCACGAACTCGATGCCGGTCATAGCACCATTTCGATATCCCGCCTACTTCCGTTCTCCGATACGGTTCCAGGCCTAACCACGAGCAGGCGTCCCAAACACATCTATTCCTTTACGCAAGCCATCCTCTCCACGACCGTTGAGATAGTCGGGAAACGCCGCAACACGCTTCCAGGCACCATCAACCTACGAATAAACCACTCATTTCTCAAATCCAGCTGGGAGCTATGGCATCAGACCCAGCATAATGGTGAAGGGGCATTGCTGTTCCGTACGCGACCCATAAGGCACCCGGAAAGGGCGGATAGGCTACAGTGGGAGGATGCGGAGAGAGAGTTAGTGGCTGTTGAAACGGTGTGGAAAGCGGGAACCCGACCAGGCCTGCATTTGGTCAAGGAGTTGGAAGACCGTATGGCGGATGTGCTAGTAACGGGATGGTGTGCACGGATATGGTCTGGATGGCAGACCGTGATTGCGGAGGCCAGGGGGAGAGAGTTGGATTCATCTTGTATGTGCCCTCCAATTCCTGGAGCAAATCTTTGAACCTGGATCAACTTACGGTTGTGATATTAGTTCGCCGAAGAATGGCGTATGGAAGTCGCGGTGCGTATGCTGATCCAAATCCAGGATCGAGTGGTTGGTCGCGATGATGTCTACAGTACATGATTGGCTATATGCATCATCGCTGATTTGGTTATATATGATGGGTACTCCGAACATTGATGAGTCGGGATGATGACATGAGACGACGATATATGAGCCACGATTTTAACCAGTACTGATATGCATGAGTTCTGAATTTGCATGAGTCAGTTAATTAGTATTACAGCTATAAACACCTTTATCTTGAGTAAGATCCCGAATCCACACACCGCTGTACAGTACAACTCCATTGCACCCCAACAGTACTTTTGCAAAGAAATGACCAATTATGACTCGACAAAAAGCAATATGGGTATATACGGTCAGCTTCCCAATCCCATGTCCCTTAGGACCCTCAAGACCAGCTTCTTCTGTTCACTGGCGTCCAAATTCTTCTCATCGACCTCGCGCAAGCACCTCCCCACGGCCACAATCATCTTGACTCCCACCTCTTCACCGGCCGAGCTATCCACCCATACCTTTCCATTTTTGCCCACCGCAATCTCAAATCCGCCCTGCGATTCAAGCTTCTTCCCCAGGTCCTCCAACACCGCCACACCTCCGCTCCCACCCGGCGACATCAACCTCCCTGCCAGCCCCACCGAGATGTCAAATACCATTCCACCAGTCAACGGTCCCAGTCCACCGGGCTCCGCCTTCCCCGTTGCAGGATTCACGCATGTCAGTTCAATTTCAGCCCCGGCCCCCACACCGACGGAGAGCACGCGAGCATATGCAAGGTCGCCATTTTTGAGCTGTGGCCGGGTTTTGCGCGAGGCGCCCTCGAACGCGAGCTGTGGGAGGAACACATGCGGCGTGTGGGGAGAGATGGTGCAGTGAAAGTACTCGGGGCTAGAGTGGTGGATCTGAGCAATCACAAGGTCGTTGGGTTGAGGGATGTAGCGACGGTGCGGGAAGGGGAGGATGGTGAGCGCGTTGCGTTTGGCGTCGGGGAGAAGGAGACCGGCTTGCGTGCTTGTTATTGGTGTGGCTGGTGTAGTTTGAGATGTAGAGTGGGGAGGTAAGACGTGCAGGTTTGGGCCGAGTTTGAGAGGATTGGACGACGGCGGGAGGGGGCTCGATACGGTGTCTCCGGGGAGGAGGAGAGAGGGCGACGACGACATGGTGGAAATTGGTTTAAAGGCGTAAGGTCGGAATCAGTCGCATTGACGCGGGATACGGAAGAGTTTCTTTTTCTTCTTGCTGCTGGTGCGCAATTGAGGAGAGATGTTGTCGTCGTCGTCGTCCTTTTGTCGTCGAGAAAGATGAGGCTTGCTTATCGATAAGCACCCATCACGTGCATCCAATCCACGTGGCGCAACGGCCGGCTAAGCCCGAAGCGGGAAGAACCGGGTGTGAACCTTGCGCGCCAACGAAAACGAACTTCAAACTTCATCCCATCACCATCGGTCAAATACGACAGAAGAAGCAATTCTCTCTGTTATTTACACATTCCTCTCGTAGTCTAGTCTGCGTGTCGGATGCGACCCGCAATCTCTCCTCTGTTTCGTGTATATATCTTCATCTAATTTGCTGTCGAATTCGCATTCTTCCAGTGCTCGTTTCTCTTGTTGTTCACCGGGTGTTACATTGTCGTCATTGCTGTCCTTAATGGTAAAATCACATAGCCGTCCCCTCACCCGTCAACCATGAACTGTCCCTCGCGTACAGAGCACGATCCAGTCCATCCGGACTGGAACCAGAGCCCGCCGTTTTTAGCCCCAGATCTCACTGCCAGAGAAGACTTCAATGGCCGTGTCAATGCGACGCAGTTGCGAGAAGCCTCGTCGCATTTCTCGTCTCTTGGTGCCGCAGCTGGAGCCGATGAAGGGCCGGAAAAGAGTCTTGATGTCCCTCCATTCCCTAGGACCAGCCGCGACCTTGCAGATGCAAAACTTCCTCGTGGTTATCACGAAGGTGAGTGACAATTCAACTCATTGTCAAATCCAGTGCGCCCAGACGAGACGACAAGGTGCTGACGACTATACTCGTGGTAGAGATTTGCTCTGCAAAACAACCTACACCTCCTCTCGCACGTTACCTGAAGTCGTGCGTCCATAATCATGCTTGGTTGTGGTGGATGCCGGCCATTTCAGTGGCTTTGTTCTCGGTTTACTATATGGGAGTGATCCTCTCAACCTTTGAAATACGTATGTTATGATTTGCCTTACGTCCAACTCCAATCGTCTTTCTAATATATGCTTATAGGGAAAAGAACAAAATTTACTCGACTAGAAAAGCGAGAAAATGCTTGCGCAACGGGAAGCAAGAAACCCAACTATGACATCGGTCTGCACGCTGGTGCCCTCGTCATCATTCTTTTCGTATCCTTCATGGCTTGCGCATTCCCAATGCTTGCTGTGAGATTTCCACGTCTACGGATTCCACGCTCCTTTCTTTTCTTCGTGAGACACTTTGGCACGGGCGTCTTGATTGCAACAGCATTTGTGCATCTCCTGCCAACTGCGTTCCTCTCACTGGGAAACCCTTGCTTGTCGCAGTTCTGGACAGTCGACTACCCTGCGATGCCTGGTGCCATTGCTCTTGCCGCAGTGTTTTTTGTGACGATGGTAGAAATGGTTTTCAGCCCGGCTCGCCATATCTGTGGCAGTTCTAGGGAAGTAACCCAAATGATCTGCAACCCACGGTCATCCTCAGACGCGCAACCTGGAACGGGCGCCAGATCTGTGGAAAACATCGAGGAGGCGGATCGAACTAGAAGCCACACCTGCCATGGCCATGCGCCACGCGAATCGACGAGATTGGGTGAATCTAGCAAAGACCCGAAAATCGAAACTGAGGAAGAAGCTGTGCGAGCGAAGTATGACGAAACTGGGGAATTGCCTCCCATTATCTTAACTCCCGAACAAAAGATGCAAAAGGCGTTTATGCAATGCGTTCTGCTTGAAGTTGGAATTTTATTCCACAGTGTTTTTATTGGCATGGCATTGAGTGTTTCCGTCGGAAACGAATTCGTCATCCTGCTAGTTGCGATCGCTTTTCACCGTACGTATACCCCTATTTTTCCCAGAGATATATGGCTGACTTATGGTATTGCAGAGTCATTCGAAGGCCTGGCACTTGGTGCGCGTATCGCGTCCCTCTCCTGGAACCCCGATGCTATACAACCCTGGCTCATGGCTATTGCATACGGCTGCACGTAGGTTATATCACTTGCGATTGGGGATGAAAGATTGCGGCGATATAAGGATCTAACGCTTAATTTTAGAACCCCTATCGGCCAAGCAATCGGTATGGCCACACACACTTTGTATGACCCCGATTCCGAAATTGGACTCATCATGGTTGGTACCATGAATGCCATTTCGTCCGGCCTCCTTGTCTACGCCTCCCTGATCGAGTTGCTGGCCGAGGACTTCCTCAGCGATGAAAGCTGGCAGATTCTCAGAGGAAGACGACGAGTCTACGCCTGTATTCTGGTCTTCGCCGGCGCGTTTGGAATGAGTTTAGTCGGAGCGTGGGCATAAAGTACGAGGCTTGCTTGCCTGATGGAACGTCAGCCCTGAGAATGGGTTGACTCGTTGTGCATCAGGTGTTCTAGGATAGAGATTCAACATCCTCCTAGTAGTATCGTTTTTTTTGACCGTATATGTGGTCTTATTTTTGGTGCTTTCGACTCTAAGATTGGAATATCTCTTTGAAGTTGGCAGACAGCAGAGATATTCGTGATCTTTTAAACCATAGTGTGGTGGACGGTCAATCCGCTGGCAGAAGTGGCGATTTGCTAATTGTTGATGGTTAGTTATCTGGCAGACGCACACATGCAATTTCTGAGCATAATTCCCTTGTCAATTTTCCTTATTCCCTTTTTTGTCTTTGCCCCTGATTATCGCGGTGAATATTTGCTTTTGCACATATTGTGGTACCAGCACATGCATTGATCCTTGAACAGTGATAGACACGCGCTCCGGTTAGTCGTCGCAGCCTTGAAAGGCTCATAATCTCGGTTGGCAGGTCGCCAGGTGGGCAGGCGGG